>JAVGVS010002298.1:0-12079 GCA_032718565.1 Distichodus sexfasciatus
AAATTTGGCAGGTAGGTCCGGTACCCCACCCACTACTCAGGCAAAAAAATTGAACCAAAATAAGCTATTTTACAGTTTTTCAAAAAAATTTGCATTTTGTCTAATAAAATTCGAATCTTAGTTCCCATTCTCAAAAATCATGTACCATCTTATTCCTTGGGTTAAGCCAATTTTTTTAGACCCCTGCATCTATTTCTGCCATATTTGATTTTTTGCTAATTTGCATAAATTCCGTCCCTGGATTTTTGTCCAATCTGCATGCAACTGGTATCATTTGAACCCCAAGACATTCTTCTTTAATTCCTTTCAAGCACATTTTTAATGTGTTTCTTCATTTGGCTGTAATATACAAATAAATGTGGTGGGCTTGGCATAGGACTGCAGTGCCACACACTGAGTGTCATAGAAATCCGGCTCTGGGTGGGCTACAGCTTAGAAATTTGGCAGGTAGGTCTGGTACCCCTCCCTCTACTCAGGAAAAAAAAATGCACCACTATGCCAGTTGGTGGCGCTCTAATAAGCTATTTTGCATTTTGCCTAATAAGTTTTGAACCGTAGCACCCTAGATAAAAGGATGAAACGTGTCATATTTCAACGTCTGTCCACTTTGATTCATCAAAAACTGATAAAGCTGCAAACTGCATGGCCCCCGTAATCACTGCTTGCAGTTATATATATTTTTTTCTTTCTTTCTTTTCAATATATTGCCATATTTTAATTTCTTTCTTCATTCCTTCATTTTATTGTAAACTCAAGTGAGAGAAGACAGTGTGACTCCAGTTTTTACATTATACAAAAAAGCTAAACTATGAATAAAACTCTGAACTAGCATGTGTAACTAAGTAACTGAGATGTGCAGTTTGTAGGGGTGTTGAAATTAATCATATAATCGATACATCACGATGCAGATGTGACCGACTCTGCATTGATGCAGTGGCAGACCATAATCAAGTATATTGGGGGTTTTCAACCGGTGGTCTGCTGCCCCCTGGTGGACTGTGGCGGCAATGCAGGTGGTCCGTGACATGCAATATAGTTTCACTACTGAAATAACTTTTTTTAAATTATTTCATTTTACTTATTTTTCAAAACATCCAGACGATTGGGGCATCTTTATGAAAAATTAATTTTATGCAAATATCAAAAAAAAGATACACACACATGGACACAGGGTGGACAGTTGCAGACTACTGCTTAGACTGAGTGGTGGTCCCTGGGACAGAAACAGTTGAAAACCCCTGGATTATATCATAATGACATTGTTTGGTGATTTCCTGGTGACGGAAATAGAAATTCTATTTAACAAGAACATCCCGGTAGTAACTATGGCTGCTCAATCTGCATGCAGTGTGAAGTAATGTAGAAAAATAGATGGGATGCATCGTGATACATCGAGAGATCACATAATTCGTAATCGAATTGAATCATAAGACCAGCGAAGGTTCACACCTCTAGCAGTTAGGTACAGGAAAGTTGGATTAGCTTTTAACTGTTATGATGTTTACTGTTGGACCCTAAGCCTATGATCATCAGTTCTGCCCTAACTGTCTTGTCTTTTTTCCTTCCTCGGAACAGGTGATGCTGCCAGATCAGTCCACCCGTGTCTTTGTTGTGTCCAACCATGGAAGGCTCATAATGACAGTTCAGTATGAACTAACAGGGCCTGAACGGCTGCAGCGCCACCTGCAGTTGGGGTCCAAAAAAGCAGAAGTTCCAGTTGGAGGACAGACTCGCTGTGTTCTCAGATTCGCTCCCCAGCAGAAGTGTGACCTCAAAGCCATGAGCTTCTCTATCAAGGTGGGGGAGGTCCCTGCCCAAATAGCTTTCTTCTCCCATGCTTTCTTTCTCTCTTTTCTTCTTTTTCTCTTTATTTCTTTTATGATTTGTTTCTCCAATTTCTTTGCTTCTTCCTTTATTTTCTTTGTTCTTTCCTTCTTATTTTTTAATTATGCTTTTGATCATTTTTCCTCTAAAAGGTAAAAAACGGCCCGGTGTTTACTTGCTCTCTGCTGGGTTCAGCCTTGGCCCCAACTCTGGAGTTCTCCTTCCTCAAGCACAACTTCGGAATACGTTTTATCTACGCTACTGGCATGGTTCCAGCCACACAAAAACTGTGCATCAGCAACAAAGGGGACAGGGAGATCAGGTAGACTGAATGTTTTTTGCAATGAACATTAAGCTCTTCTTTACGTTATCGCAGGATTTAGTGCACTCAGTACTTTTATTGCCGCCTTTTTCTGCAGTGTGGACTGTTTATTCACCAACACCCCTTACCTGGAAATTACCTTCATGCCTGAAGTGCTTAACCCCGGTGAATCCATGGAGATTACTTTCACCTTCTACCCACGAGAACCAGTGCAGTACCATGAGAAGGTGATCTTCAAGATCAACAAATGTATCGAACAAACAGTGGAGATCCTTGGGCAAGGACTAGAGATGAAGGTGAGGAAGAGGAATACCTCTGATCAGTCATTCCTACGGTTGAAAGATAAACTTTTTGGCATTTGATTATTTTTCCGCCCATGTCTGACATTGTTTAGATCGCCGTCCAAGATCCAAAACACAAGATCTTGCAGCTGGGGGCCTTGCAAGTTGGCCAGAGTCGCAGGAAAATCGTCCCTATAATCAACAACAGCTCCTCATCCCTGACCTTCTCTCTCTTGTTTTCGCCCTATGCGAAAGCTCTTCTGAATTCTAAGGTTAGATACATGTGTACATGCTTGCTTTTGTTGGAAAAGAAAGTCATGAATAAATAAGATTTGGGTAATTCCTTTATTCCACGCTTTATTCTCTGTAAACAATAAAAAAATGATTTATTGCTTTTTAAAAAGACATTTTTGGCTATAAGCTCTTTTGCTAGAAACTTCGCTCTGCTGTCACAGTCCTGTGTTGTATTTGGTGCCCCTCAACATTACGTGCGACACTCTTTTCAGGTTTTGTCGGTGATGCCACATAGCGAGGTGACTGTGCAGGGCCAAGGGGGGAAATGTGCCCTGGAGGTGCTCTTTAGTCCTCAGCAACACATGGCTCTCTTCAGTGAGGAACTGCAAATACAATGTCTGGAGGCCGTCTTCCCTCTGCTGGTGCTGAAGGCCTGCTGTCAGGGTCTGGAGATCACACTGGACCAAAACGTCTTGGCTTTTGGAGCTGTGGTAAAGCACTGCCAGGCTACACGCCGCATCGTTTTGCAGAACACCGGCAACATCGGAACTAGGTGCCTACATACAGTTAAATAGGAACTACACAAACACACATTCAAACACTACATGTGGGCATAGTCCAATACACTCTAAAGAGAAGTTGCACTCCTTTACCTGACTTTTGTCAAGGCTTTAAATAAACCAACCACTAGTGGTGGACAGTAGTGATGCTAGTAACAAAACTACTTTATCAGTAGCTTTTCAAGCAACAGTTTTTTAAATACAGATGATCCCAATGTTACGATGGTTCGACGTAAGATTTTTTGATCTTGTGATGACGATAGTGATACGACTGAATTGTTAAAATATTTTACATTTTGCGCACAGGCAAATGTAGCAGGATATGCGGTGTTATACATTGGGACTAGGGGTGGGAATTCCTGTGGTATTGGTGGTCACTTGTTAGGAGTGTTAGTGAGTGGGTGATGGGGGAAGCCTACTTTTGCTGACCGCAACACAAACACAAGGCAACGTGCTGTTCGGGAATATGCCTTTATTTATCGCTGTTTGTGGATTATATGGATGTTTGTGAACTGACTCGCGAGATGTTTTAATGCATTTGAATGATACAGAATAAAGGATTCAACCGAAAGAAGTTGCCTCTGGATTACCATTTGAAACAGCTAGCACGTCGGGCAGGATAGTTTCCCCTATTCAGCCGCTCTGCGACTCGAAAGTCGCCTATAATGTGATTTTTATCAATATCAATGCCATTGTCGGTTCTGCCTATTAATCCTGTTCCTTATCTGTTTTCTTGTCAATTCCTGAGTAGTTTTTTGAGAGCGAAAAAAGTAGTTCTACACAGTCTTCTGCACCAAAAGCAACCATTTTATTTTTCCCAAAATGATGTCTGCCCAAAACTGTGAATATGAACACATTCATATTCATATTCATTTTTTTCTGCAGACATTCTATGGCTTAGTACTATGAAGAAAACTAAGCTTAGTGTCAGGTGGAAACGCTTTTTTATCGATCTGGAATCCATCTGGATATAGAATAAAATTATTCAATAACAATAATCTAGCATTTTTCTATATATATTTTTTACTCTCTAACATTATAGAATGGAAAAAATATTTTCTGAGTAATTGAAAATAACTCGAACTCTAACGTTTTAGTGAATGTTGGACTTCCCTGTAAGATTTGTGCACGCTAACAAAAGCCGTGTGTGTGTTTGCAACACTACATCATTACAGAAAACTTTTATTTTTCTCTCTTTACAAAGAAGAACCCCGGATGATGGGCAGGTTAAAGGGGTTTGGATAATGAATGAATGATTTGCAAAGAGTATTGTCAGCGCCTGGTTTCTGATTGGTGTTGAATTTGCAGAAGTGGCATCTGACAAACTACCATGCCTACGCTGGCCACATTCATTGCATCACGAGAACGGAAGCAAGAATCCATGGCCATATTTATTCACATGCATGACTCTGAAAGGCAAAACAGATATATCTTACGCTTTGAGTGTAACTTCCGCAAGCTGAAAATCAAAACACTCTCCCTCCTAAAACGTCATTGAAACCTTGTCATTTTACATGACATTGTTAAAAAAAATAATTTTTAAGATGTTTCACATGTTGAAAATTAATTTGATTTAATTTAAAAAACATAACACCATCATGAGTTGATTGTTGCTTGAAAAGATACCATTGCTGACCACAATGTGATTTCTTTTGGGTCTTGTGTGTAGCCCCATTGTTGCTTTGCACAGTGTACACAATGCTTTCTTCTGATCATTTGAAGAACCTCCAAAGCTTTGTGCCTTTGAAAACTTTCATACACTGAACCTCTTCATAGCCGCCATGATTTTAAATAAAGAACTGTTAAGACTGGAGTCAATCAATGGACTCGCTCAAAAATGTCTGACATGATTAACAGAATGTTAACAGAATAATATCTTTAATAACAACTGTTGACTACCGACAGGAGAATGTACTCTAAGTATACTTATTAATTAATACCAGTTTTAACATTTTTATGTGTTCATGATAGGTTCCTGTGGAATGTGGGGAGTTTTGCTCCAGAAATCCAAATTGTTCCTGATAAGGGCTACATCCGTGCAGGAACAGAAGTGCCGTTGGAAGTGACCTTTGCTCCGGTGGAGGTGAAGCCAGAAGTGAATTATAATAAAATCCAGTGCATCATAGACGAGGGCAAACCTGTGATTCTCTCCGTGAGCGGTTCCTGTATCGACCCCACACCTGTCAGTGAGGTAGGACATTAATTGCATTTAACTGATCTGGGGTGTGTTTCCAATGGAACGACGGCTGTTAACTTTGAACTGTAGTGGTAAAATAGATTGTTAAACTAACTAACACTAACTAATGATAATTTCCCAAAACTGTTATGTCTCGTGCATACCACAGTAGTTTACACCATGTTGGTTTGAAACACCTCAATTTGAACTACAGTGTTTACAGATGTCAGGGCTGGCCCAAGCCTTGATGGGGCCCTAAGCAGAGTTTGATTTAGGCCCCCCGACCTTCACCTCAATGTTATTTTTGTAACTATTCTTTTTTAAAATCATGATGTCTTGACATTTCAAGCACTCATGGGGGCCCCCTGGTGCGTATGCCTTGGGCCGGCTCTGACAGATGTGTTCCAATGGACTTTGACAGCAGGAAAAAATTACACACTTTGTTATTTTGTGCTTAAATATGACAACTGTGAATGATTTTAGGGTACAATAGTGATAATTGATCATTTAGTTTTACTTCTTTATATTTTATTCATTTTCAGCAATAGTAATGAAATGAACTAATAAGAAAATCAAAAATAATATACAATTATTGAACAAAATAATATAGCAGCAGTTATATAAATATATGAATAATATTTTAATGCTTCTTATGGAAGAAAAAAATATATTCGATAAACTCTATTTGTACTTACACTTTTTAGTACCTTTTTATAGTGCAGGTGTAGTTTAAAGGTATAGACAGATTAATGTCCGGTAGTTTGAACTACACAATGACAGAGTTTGTTTAATGTTTGCTCAAATTGGCTTTGGGAAACACTTGTGTCACACTATGTCATTTACTAACATAGTCACTTCTGTAGTTGGAACGGTGGTTTTGGGAAACGCCCCCTGCATGTTTGCTGACGGAGGTAAATGTTGTTGCGACCCTGATAGCCTGTGATGGTAACATTTACACATCCGCTCACCTCACGCTCTCCCCTGCAGGTGGTGAATTTTGTGTGCCCAGTGCGTGATGCCTGCACACAGTCTCTGACCTTGTCCAACCCCACCAACCAGCTGTGGATCCTGAAGCCCATCATAGAGGGAGAGTACTGGAGCGCGTCTCCCTCTCTCGTCATCAAGCCCAACCAGCAGGAGAAAGCCTACGAGGTCACCTACAAACCAATGGTCATGACAAAGGGCAGAAAAAAGCACATGGTAAACTTCCCCTTGAAATTTTAATGAGTTTGTGCAAATGTGTGTCAGTCTGGTCCATCACAATCTATCAGTGTGTAACCAGGATGACAACGTAGCAGAAACAAATGGGTTAACACAGTGCAGATGGAACTCTACATTTAGAGTAATATGTTAATAACAGTGATCAGAGGCTCTTATTTAGAGCGTCTTACGTTTCTTAAGTTTCTGTCTTACGTCTTACGTTTCTGGGAGGGACAATGTTAAGAATGTTGTTTAGAGGGTCTGTGTTTGTAGTGATGGAGGTGGGGCTGCCTCCTAGGTTTGACAAAAAACCTGGACATGTCGCCAACCTGACCAATCCCTTTGCCTGTAAGCGGCAACACATCTGGCCTAACACATAACATTCAGTGTTGCGGGAAAGTGATTTTCCTTGTGTCTCTTCCAGGGCTCTGTGTTCATCCCAAATTTCCCCGATGGCTTGGGCACCCTCTACATCCTTCATGGTTTGGCCGAACCACCTAGAGCTGTGGCCACCATCACCCGGGAAGTCCCCTGCTGGACAACATACACTGAGATGTTGCCAGTTCAAAACTGGCTGTCCAAACCACAGAGGTACAAACACAGACACACTGGGTCTACATCATCAAATCTTCCTCAGCTCTAGATGATTATGACCTGATATGGGCCTCTCTCGGTTAATTACAGAAATTTTTCTAAACCAATCCAGGCCTATGTGACGAATCTCACAACATTGTTGTAACCGGATGCCCTCATCTCGTGATGTGATAAAAACTATCCATGCTGTGCAGGTTCCGTGCCGAAATGACGATTAAGCTTGAGCAGACAGAGACAAGACAGTACGACATGAGGCAGTACGAGCATAGTGACGGAACCCTCTCTTTGAGCGGGATGGACTATGTGGAAGTACCAGCGATGGAAAAACGCGAATATAAACTCTCCTTCATCAGCTATAAACTGGGCCAGTACAATGGAAAAGTGAGTGGAATGCCCTCTTTCATTTTGTACTGATTTCATATACTAGTTAAGGGAGCATGTAGAAATAGTTCTCCCTAAATGATTTAACAACTGGCATGAATATGACACCTCCGTTAACCAGGAGATATTTTGTTTTATATCAGTTCTTTTGCAAAATTTAAAGGTCCCATGTTATCCATTTTTTCAACAAGTTAAAACAGGTCTGTGAGCTTCACTAAACATGTCTTTGAAGTAGTTTGCTGTAAACACCTCTCAGATTAGGCATTTTCGCCTGCTTTTTCTCCTCTATTTCGGTCCCTTTCAGAACAGACTGTTTCTCAATAGTATTCCTAAATGCAAATGAGCCGCTGCTGCCCCCACCCCTACTCTGGACAGGTGTTTACCTCAGGTGAAAATAATCAATATGGCTGCTGCTAACAGATCGTCCACACAGCCAAACATGTTCAACACAACACTCCGCCGCTAGACTTCTTCATTGCGATTCCTACACTAGCGTTTGCGAGAAAACATGGCAGATCAGGAAGCGCTAGCAGTTCTACCTGGAGGGCGGAGCATCTCAGACAGGAGGGTGGAGTTATTCAAATGTCCCCTAATATGATGTAGAAGTAGGGAAGAAATCTAAACAGCTCATTTAAGCACATGATTTCTGACATAAGGAAATTAACACTGACACAATTCACCATTTTTTTTATCAAACTTACAGTGTGTGTAGAGGCAGTACAGACCCAAGCGGGTGTCCAAAGAACCGAAAAGGGGATTCAGCGGTCCGGAGAATGAATGAATGAATGAGTTTCTTAAACTGTGTTATAAGTGAACAGTTGTATGTTTTGTCATGTTTGAATGAACAGAGTACCATTGCACTGCAAGTTCAAGCACTGCTGAATAAAATTTTGTGTATTGAACTAAGTGGTAGAGTAGCTACTTACTCAGGGCTGCTGATGGAAGTTTTGAGCTCCACTAAATGTTATGATATGCCATAACTTGGCGTATTGTATGATGATATATCAGAATGTGACATAGAGTACATGTTTAGCATAGGATTTTCAAAATAGCAGTAGTTATTTGTATGGTGAAGTCTAAAAATATGAAATCTGCTTCATTTAATGTCCCACCCACAACATTCCCTGTTTGGCTATATGTCACGCAAGTAGTAGCCAGTCAACGCTGAAGCCTTGTTATCACTCACAACACACAGACACGAGCGTGGCGAGAAGCTCAGAGAAGGAGAAGAGTTTGGTGTTTGTAAAAATCAAAATTTTGCCTTTTTTTGCATATCAATTACAAATATCTTTTTTAGTCCTGTTTCTAGCAATAATTGGTAACATTATCAGCCCTAAAAAAAACAATATCGGTCAACCTTTAGTTATAATACTTGCAAACTAGCCAGCATGCAGTTAGCCTCAAATGTCTTCCTTTAAGTGTCCTTTCAAGTCCTTAAGTGTCCTTTCAAACCTTATTAGCCATGTTAGCCTTTTTCCTCACTTTAAGTACATTGGACATGCAGCTGACCTGACCCTCTGCCCTGCCTCATTTGCCAGGTGACCCTTAAGAATGAGGCCACAGGTGAGTACCTGTTCTATGACCTCATTTTCAGCACCAAGCCTCCAGGAGACATCAGCTCTGTAAAGGCGGTGTCGACGGTCAGGCAGGTGACCTCGACCTGTGTGAAGGTCAACAATCCGCTTCCCTCTGAGCAGGAGTTCACAGCCACATGCAGCAACGCAGACATCGCCATACCGAACCCTAAGGTCCAAGTGCCTGCTCGCTCAACGGTAGGGCTTGCTTTTAAAGTACTGAACATTTTGGGAAGTTTTTGAATGGGGAGCACAGTAATCTTAAGCCTTTGCAGTAGATATTTAATATTTAATTAAAAAATAATCATATTTATGCTATTTAATGTGTTACTTTTAATTTATTCATACTTTCCCCTTTTTTTTATTATTTTACATTTTATTTTGGTTCTAATTTGGATAATAAGAATGTGTGGCTAATCATTTTAGTGTTGCTTTACGTTTCACAACATGTTGTGCTTGTACAACTAGGAATATAACAAATATAAAATTTCTTTCTCCATCAGGCCATCTTGACGTTTGAGTTCCAGCCTTTGCACACAGGCGAATCCACGGCACAGCTTGTGCTGTCCAACAGCGAGCTCTGCCCCTTCTACTACAAACTGCTCCTCCACGGCCTCCCACCCAGTCCTGAAAAGCCCCTGTTCTTCAGAGCCCCTCTGGGCAGCAGCCACCAGCTCTCTGCCAGATTCATCAACTACACCCGTGACAGGAGCATCTACTCATGCAAGGTGCGGCTGAAGTAGCAAGAACAAAATCCTAAACTTTTAGGGCAGCACTTTACATTAAGCCTCCAGTAGATTGCATGCACTTTTAAAAAAGGATTTGCAAGTAGATCCTCAATGTATTGTTGTAGTACTCGAGACCGGTCTCAAGACCAGTTTTTGAAAGTCTCAGTCTCGGAATCAACTGTATTTGTACGCAGCGTTGTCATGGGCTCAAACAAAGAGGACTCTGTACCCTTTCATTGTTATAGGGCCTGTGTCCACCAAACGTGGGTTTTGTGCTGGCAGCGCCTATTTTTAATACAAATTCCATGAGTTCAGCGTTCAGAGCGCTAAGCGCCTTCAGCGGAAAAAATGACGCCGACGGAGATATTTTTTGCCGCAGCACTCAGAGTGCTTCAAGTTGAAATTCGTTCAACTTTTAGAACGGCGCTGGGCTCGACAATGTCACTTTTCTCTTGCTGGCCAATCGAAATCGAGGAAGGGGCAGGACATATAAATCGGTGGTACTCTTCCATATGTGATTTCTCTCCATTGTAAAGATGATGTCTTTTGTCAGCTTAAACTACCGAGCTCAAAGAAACACGTTACAATGTTTGCGTGAAATAGGAACAAACGTGAAGGTGTCCAATGACGCTTTCCGCAATTTAGCAACAAGAAGTGCTGAGAGAAGCGCTGAGAAAGTGCTCTGGAAGTGAGGTACTGAACGCTCTCAGCCCCAAACATTGGACATGTCCATATGTGTTGCGGTAATTATATATTGTCCATTTAAAAATATTCTCTTAACTTTATCAAGGGCGGAACGGTGGCGCGGTGGTTAGCACTACCGCCTCATAGCGAGAAGGTCCTGGATACGATCTCCAGGTCGGGCGTAGGGCCTTTCTGAGTGGAGTTTGCATGCTCTTTCCGTGTTTGTGTGGGTTTCCTCGTGTCCTCCAGTTTCCTCCAACTGTTGAAGAGCCATGCACTGTAGGTTAATTGGCGACCCTAAAATTGGCACTGTAAGGTGTGAATTTAGATGTGCGTGTGTGCCCTTCTGTGTGTTGGCATCTGCCCAGGGTTGGTCCCCTGCTTGTGCGCGTAGTTCCCGGGATAGTCTCCGGTCTCCCCACGACCCCAATTGGGATTAAGCCACTGGTTAAATTTTTGTCATGTTTTCCTCATTTTCACCTCAGTGTCTTTTTCATTTAATGCCAATTGAAGTTGATAATTTTACTGTTATGCTAGTAGCTTTTTCCACCTATTTTTTCTTTATTCTGTTTTTCAGACGGATTGTTCAGACTTCATCGTGGAGAAGACTTTTAAGGCATTGACGAGCCCTCTGGGAGGCATCGAAGTGAGCTTGCCCATCTCCTTCGAGCCCTCAAAGCTGGGTGAACAAAGGGGCCTCCTCACGCTCTTCTCTGAGCAGGGTGGGGAGTACGTCTTCCCCCTTTACGGCACCTGCGTCTTCCCCAAAGCGCAAGGCCCCCTGATTATCGGCAGCGGCTCCAAAACCATCATCCCCTTCAAGAACGTCTTTCAGCAAACTACCACCTTCACCTTCCACGTAGACAACCCGGCCTTTACCATCAAGGGCGTGGGCACCTTAGAGCCCAGGAAGAGCCACGACATCCAGGTGACCTTTGAGAACCCGGCAGGCTCCAAGAGCCCGTTAATAGGGAAGCTGACCATCTCTTGCCCGTATTCAGCAGGCCCTGGGCAGGCCATCACCTGGACCTACTACCTCAAGGGTGTCGTCTCAGATGCGCCCCGAAAAGAGAAGTAGGCTGCGAGGCCCAAAAAAAAAAACAGCTGACTGCATGTTCAGGGAATCAATCTGTATATTTAACATAATTCATAAATTCAGGTTGTATAAATAAATAATAGAAATTTTATAAAGATTGTTCACATTTGTGCAATATAAATAAATGTTCAATAAATATGCATGTATGTGAATTTTGGTTGTTCTGTCTTGGGTTGGAACATGGGTATGACTGTCATATTCATTTTAAGCCTTTAAGGATTTATTTGAACCGTGCTTTTTCCATGGCAGAATGTTTACATGACACACAACTTCAATGATTTTTTAAAACATGAATTGGGTGCACAAGATTGAATTTATTAAGGATTGTCTATAATCAACACAGGGTCAAAATGATACATTATACCCATGATGTGAAACTTCTGACCACAACTTGTGTGTGTGTGTGTGTGTATATATATATATAT
>JAVGVS010002299.1:0-12078 GCA_032718565.1 Distichodus sexfasciatus
AACATCTTAACTTGTCCACCTTATCATAGGGAAACATCTTAACTTGTCCACCTCATCATAGTCAAACATCTTAACTTGTTCACCTTATCACAGAGAAACATCTTAACTTGTCCACCTTATCATAGTCAAACATCTTAACTTGTCCACCTTATCATAGAGAAACATCTTAACTTGTCCACCTCATCATAGAGAAACATCTTAACTTGTCCACCTCATCATAGAGAAACATCTTAACTTGTCCACCTTATCATAGAGAAACATCTTAACTTGTCCACCTTATCATAGAGAAACATCTTAACTTGTCCACCTCATCATAGAGAAACATCTTAACTTGTCCACCTCATCATAGAGAAACATCAATAAATATTACTTTTCTTCAGAAATTTCTAATATTTTAGTAGGTAGTAAGTAATTCGTCACCTTCAACAGTGCTAACTTAGCCAACCGAGGGTTCACCATGTGCTCATTAACTGCTAATTTTGTCCACCCTGTCATCAATCCTTCAACGGACTTTGTAGGGTGGACATGGTACGACACGGTGGACAGGGACAAGGTGGACAATGACACAGAAGGGTGGACAAAGACAATAAAATACTGATTAAACTACTGAACATTACATAGATGTGCTGTTCTGTAGTTTAATCAGTACTTCAATGTCCATGTCCACCCGGTTGTGTCATTGTCCACCCTGTCAAAATCAGTTCAACGAAAACAAACAAAATATTTTCTCAATATATAATAACCTTTGCGTGATTTCTTGATAAAGACCAAAGAAGACCATCAAAACTATTACACCGTTTTGGCAGATACATTTGTTGCTACATTTTATTTGGATTTTTTGGAGAGAAATTGTTATTTTGCAGTAATTTCATTATTATCAAAAGAATTTTCCCCATTACCTTAAATATATTTCTTAAAAGGGGGTGAAAGACCTTTCTGAAAAAAAATATATTGTGTTATTATTATTATGTAATAACAATATATATATTACTCTAGTTTTAATTTGTGCCTGACAGGGTGGACATATTTGGCAACTTTCTCATATTTTGACATCCTGCAGTTAATTCATGAATTCAGTGTTTAGGCTTGACCACTGTGCGTTTCTAACAGCCTACGGGTAACGTAATGAAGTGAAATGGAAAATCTCACTTTTTCCTTGTGGAAATGATAACGTCTCAAAGCTACTTTACAGTGATTCTGACCCACAAACAAAAATGTTCTTACAGAGACCAAGACTCACACACACAAAGAATAGTCATTAAGGCTTGAACCCTCACAGAACTGCTTTACTTCAAGTCCTCCAGGGTCCAGCACCCCAGCAAAGGGGTCAGAAGGTCATCACACACACACACACACTCCTCAAAATGCATGCCTTATTTGTCCGGCTGAAGACGGCTGTGGATCAGGGGAGGGGAGAGGGGCTGAGATGTATTTGTTAATGCTTTTAACACGTGGGAGTAGAGGAACCAATTAGTGGAGCTGCTGTTCCCTTGGTGAGTCCTTTAGCTTCACATGCATCATGGAAACTCGCGCTTTCAATAGCTGTTTGGCCGAAAGAATTTGTTTCTCTTAAACAATCGTGGCAATTAAAGAACGAGAAAATAACAGCGGGAGGTAAACACAGTCGCTTGCCGATGGAGGGCCGGGATGCTGGTTTGGGGTCCAGTAAGAATTTCTGTTTTCCAATCGAAACTATTTTGTTAATGTGCCAATTATTACCACATTAGTTTGTATCTCAAGTTCGAATTAAATTAAACCCAGATCAGTGCTAATCCCGGTCCTTTTTCCAATGGTGCACTCTGTCCCTCCCTAAATGCTGTTACTCGGTTAATCGATAATCGGTCGACCCTTACAATACATTAACCAAAAAACGTTGCGTAAATAATCCTGGTAAATAACTGAATTTGAATTTAAGTGAGTGACTGTCATCGTGAACACAGCACAACACAACAAAATGTGGCTTCGGCATTCGACCTATCCATGGAAGAGCTTTTCAGCAGTGCCCGGGGAGCAGTGCTTGGGAACGGTACCTTGCTCATGAGTACCTCGGTGGTACCTTTACCGGTCCGGGATCGCGGTTTTGTCTTCCGTACATTTTTACGCACCTCCGCGGAATTCGCTCCCTTTAACCCAAACATTTGTTGATTCCTATCTCACCATTGACAGACTGTGAATATTGTTCCTTTGGGGTTTTTTTTCCCTCATCAGACTTTCGGAGACACAAATTAGCCGTTATCTCCTCTCAGTTCGTACATGTGGTGTCGATTTGCGCTAACCAAACATTATCACCAAAAGAGCCAGGCATCCGAAGAATGCCAAAAGAATACTTTCCGCTTGATCCCCAAAGGCCTCTGCATCTATTATCACCACGCAGCGCTTTGAATCGCACTTTAATGAAAACACGAGAAGAAAACAGTGCGAACGCTGATCGGATGAGTTATGGGGAGAGAGAACATCCCTCCTCAGATAATGAATGTTATTGGAGGAGCTCTGCCTCCGGCGCTGGACACACGTTTTTTTTTTTTCCCCCGTCTCCGTATAAAGGCTGGGGAGAGCATTAACCAAAAATACAGTGACGTTGAGGGCTTTAGGGTTATCTGTGAGAAAATGCAGCACATTCCAAAACAAGGGGTCAGCTTTGTTCTTAGATTTTTGCGCTGAACGTACAGTAGACACTCAAGCTGGACTCTCTACAATACGATTTGACAAAATAAAAAATGTCTACCGTTTGATATTACACTCTGTCGTTTTATTTGTGGTGTCGCGAAATACACTGTTGACAGCAATGTTTTTTAAATTGTTTGGATGAGCGTTTGCAGTAGTCACCAAGACGACACATGGATATAGGGTGAGATAATACTATGCCGTTACATTTGTGCTTTAATTCGGAGCGTGCAGCGAAACTTTTCTCACGGAAAATCTTCTTTCCGCACCCGCTCAACTCTGCCTGCCCTCGTGCTCAGATCTACGGAACGCCAAAGGTGCCACAATTTGCTTTAAAGGCACCTAACTAGATCGCCTTAAAAAGCAGTGCATATTACAGCCATTTTACAGTGTTTTTTTTTAACAGTGTTTGACCACAAGTCTCTCGAGCGCCACAAAAAGCTATGTTTTCAATGACGTAAAAACTGCTGGTATATTAGAACGCAGCAAAAACTGTGTATATAAATAAATAAAACGGCGTGAAAACGAGTGTTTTACTGTCATATAGGCACCTCTGTGAAATTAGAGTCGAGCAAGGGTGGAGCATTTCCAGCATAGTGCACAACATTTTAAGAAAGTCACTTCCCGCCCTATGTGGTGTACCAAGTCAAATAGGGCGCGTGTGACACTCCATGTGCACTACCTAGTACTTATAGAGCCACTGAGCTACAATTCTGGCTATTTCCTGAGATACATACAACCACATAGAAAAGTATGTTAAGAGCGCCCTATCTAGCATACTATTAAGTGCAGCAGTGCGCAGCTCGGGACACAGCCCATGTGCGAGTTCACATTCACTAAGTGATGCGAACACAAAAGTTAGTTACAATTCTTTGCGCATGCAGGCAGAGTTGAGCCCAAACACGCACTGCAAGTTGATAAAAAAGGTGAACTGTGTTAGTATTAATTCACAAACGTCAGAAATTGTGAGCGCCTCCGTCCACCAGGTAGAAGTCTACCGGCGGAGCGTTGTGTTGAACATGTACGGCTGTATGGATGGTCTGTTAGCAGCATTATTTCCACGTGAGGTAAACACAGTGTAAACACACAGTTTCAACACTGATGTCTCCTAAAACGAGTTAAAATTGCATAAATTATTGTTTTATGTTGAAATAAATCAAAGAGGTATGTTATTATTTTGTATAGTTTGGGTATTTTACCTATTAATGCTTAAAAACAAGAGGTGGAAAAAGTACTGAAAAATTGTAATTAAGTACTTTTTTTTTTTTTTTGCTAAATTCTACTCAAGTAAAAGTAGAAGTACCCATCTAAAAATCTACTCAAGTAAAAGTAGAAGTACCCATCTAAAAATCTACTCAAGTAAAAGTACCCATCTAAAAATCTACTCAAGTAAAAGTAAAAGTACCCACCTAAAAATCTAATTAAATAAAAGTAAAAGTACCCAAAGTACCCATCTAAAAATCCAATCAAATAAAAGTAAAAGTACCCATCTAAAAATCTACTCAAGTAAAAGTACCCATCTAAAAATCTAGTTACTCTAGTTAAAAATCTACTCGAGTAAAGGTAAAAAAGTACTTAATTTAAAATTTACTTTGAGTAAAAGTTACTTAGTTACTTTCAATTACTTGATGTAAAAAAAGGACTAGTCATAAATCCAATCCAGCACTAGTTGTTTGTAATCAACTTTTAGGAGGTATAATGTGCAAACTTTGTTCAGACCGCCCCATAAAACATGTTCAAGTACAAGTGGCATAAGTTGCACAACCAAACTCAAAGTGTCCGGGACCCTCAGAATTTAAAGACAACTTAGCGATTCCATAGTAACACTGTGTAACACTTTTATAGGAAATATCTTTGACAAATTAACGGCATAATGTTTACATCCTGTCGAGAGGTATGATGTGCAAACTACCTCTTGCTCGGCACCAGCCATCAACCAACAATTGGCTACATTAAAACAGCGGGAATGCCGCGTGAACACCCGCGCAATTTCCTTTCAGTTCAGACGGATTGTTTTTTTTTCCCGCATTTCATTTTTTACTCAGTAACGGGGAGGTTTTCCAGTGTAGCGAAGTAAAATACTTGGATCAAAATGTACTTGAGTAAAAGTAAAATGACCTATTTCAAAAACTACTCAATTACAGCAATGTTGCATGCAGCGTTTATTTGACACCACCCAAACGCCGGTGCTGAACGCCCGTATGGATGCGTTGATTTGCTCCAATGACCAGAAAAACGGTCGGCGCCTGGTTCAGACGTCAATTCGTTACTTTCACATTACTTAAACCGCACTTATGCTGCATTATGAATACTAGAAATATACAGTATATCATAGCAGAACCTAGTAAAGTCATACAACTGGCTATTCTGTAATGTATAAAAATGCATTAACTTTTTTTATTTATTCATTTTTAATCATTTCTGCATTCTGCAAACCCCGAAAGCTGCGAGGTGTCTCCGAGTGTGACTATCAGTAACTGAAACTCGGTTGACCGATCGGTTTTGCTTATTTGCTTAGGGAAGAGTGCAGGTTTAGTCCATCTGCATACTTAAACCAACACACCATGTTACCCCGGATGCTACTGTTTGTTAATACAAACGACGTGATGGCGTCACTCAACCGCCCAAAATTGTAACCACACAATTATCCTATCCAGGTTTGGTTTGCAAATGCTACAACTTGTTAGACTACTGTTCTACGCTTGCACCAACCCCCAAAGCCTGCCTAGTTTTTGTCGCTGCTTAAAGGTAATTACTCGGTAAAGGTTGCGCTGCCTACGTGCCGGAAGCGTGTTGTGGAGTAACGCTAAACCGTTGGCCCTGCGAGATTTCAACTCTCGTCATCGAGGGCAGACGGGAACAGTGTGTACACCACAAATCGGGCTTTGTCCGGCGAGCGGCGATGCTCGAGGTGAAAGCGATACGCAGGGAGGACGGTACACCTGAGCCGAGGAGAATACGCTGCCTCGTCTCCGTTGTCATCCAGCGCCGGGGATCTGATCCGGCTGTCTGTCAAGAAGTAGGCCAAAGCTAGAGAACTTATCGGAGCAGGAACTTGGCGAACAAGATGACGCTATTCGCGCTGCGGCTCGGCCTTCGCGGGACCAAATTCTCATTGTGTTCCACTTCCTTCATGAAACAAGGGTCGGCTTTACATTGTGTAAACGAAACTGATTCTCGTCTTTAAGTATTATTTTTAGATGATTATTTATTTATTTATTTATGGGGGGGGGGGGGTTGAATCCCGAAATTTCACCATTGGGCTCTTAAGCAAGACCCTTAGCCGGAAGTAACGGTTCCCGTAATTAGGAAATGGACAAAGCGCTGGAGAAGAGCGTCTACAAAATGCCATGAATGCGAATGACTGATGCTGGTGGACCTAGTGGGTAGGATACTCACCTCCGGACCAAGAGGTCATGGGTTTAAATCCTTCCTCCAGAATTACCACCATTGGGTCCCTGAGCAAGACCCTTAGCCCTGAGAAATCCTCTGAGAAGAAACTGAAGTCCCTGAAGTTAGGAAGTGGAACTCGCTCTGGATAAGAACGTCTGTTAAATGCTGTAAATGTAAAATGACTCTAAAATTGGACTCCTGCACGTGTCAGATGTCATAAATGTACGTCAGCAAAAAATTAGGTAAAAAAAGACCCCGTAGATCATGATCTCAAGAAGCAACACTGCAGCACTCACAGTTCTGCAATTTAAAATTAAGCGAGAGACGTGGTGGCGTAACAGTAGGGCGTTCGCCCCATGAACAGAAGGCCGCCGGATCGAATCCCTGTCCGGCAAGGATACCACTGAGGATTCCAACTCACGAGCAAGGTACCGTCACCAAACGCTGCTTCCCAGGCAATGGCCATGTCAGCTGCCCACTGTTCCTTCACGGATGGGTCAAATGCAGAGCTGCTGCACTGTGAGCTCTGCTGCGGTGTGTTCATTCTTTTCCATGCATACAGAACGCATTATGAATAGAACACCATCTTTGCAAATGCATTATAATAAGATGCCGGAGTACTAATAAACCCCGCCACAAATTCTTCTACTGGACTATCACTCGGTAATGTATAGTGGTGGAGTTAAGAGAAGGCAAATATATGTACGATGCATTATAAATATTTCCCTAAACAACATTTCTGCAAGTTAAAGTTTCTACAGCAGTGGAGGCTCATGCATTACAGGGGTTTTTTGCCTATTTTTCCCGTCACAATCTCCCCAAAAACAGAACGTCGAAACCCGGGCCCGGCCGCCAGATCCAAAGAATCAAAAGTTCACAGCCGAGCAGCGCATTGATGCCTCCAGTCGTTAACCTGGTGGGGATGTATTGTGCGTCATACGTGTCAATGTGAGTGGGCAACAATTATGATTTAATATAGCGCGCAGCCGGCACTGCTGCTGTGTGTATGTGTGTGTGTGTGTGTGTATTTACAAAAGTAACGAGTCCGCTCTCTCCCTGTGCTAATGGCCACGTGATTCCCACTGACGCCTATCACACTCTTCATTAAGGCACATGCTTGAGTGGTCTGTTTTTCTCTAATGACAGCTCATGTCATTCATAACACACACACACAGTCCCAGAGTGACACAAGCCAGCAAACACACACAAACACACACCTCTGAGAGCTTAACAGACAGTACTTTTCTGCCTCATTGCTTACGCTAACTGCGTTGTGTTTCTTTCCATTTCTGGTCCTTACTGAGGGCATTTCTAGCGCAATAAAAATCAACATAAAATAAACGCAGGGTTAATAGATTTGACAACTGTCCTTTAACAATCATAACTAATCACTGCTGAGTTAACTCTCTCTCTCTATATATATATACTGTATATATGTATTTCTATATTACAGCAATTCTATAGCTATAAAATTAATGTACCAAAGAATTTATGTAAGAAGTAATTTGTAGTTTAATGTACATGCACGCACGCACGCACACACACCCTGTAGTAGTTCAATATTTGTTGGTAGGGCAGTTCTTGGTGTAACGGTTAGGGAGTTCGCCCAGTGAGCAGAAGCTCAGAAACTGAGAATAAAATGTCTTTAACATCAGGTTGTTAAATACACACACAAACACACACACACACACACATCCTTGTACTTATATAGTAGTGAGGACCTCCATTAACTTCTATATTACTGTGTTTAAATAATACTACACCTAACCCTAAACATAACCCTAATCATAACCATAACCTCAGTAACCAAAAGCTAATCTTTCTACACTTTTAGTTTTGCAAATAAACTTGTATTTCTTTTGTAAAAAAAAGTTTAAAGAAGTGAGGACCACTAAAAAAGTCCTCACTTTCCAAAAATGTCCTCACTCCGCTGGTTAAAAACTCATTTTGGTTCTCACTAAGTAGCAAGTCCAAGAACACACACCACACACACACACACACACATTGTAGTAGTTCAATATGAAGAGTATTGAGAATTAAATGACTTTAATACCAGGTAGTTTAACACACACACAAATACACACACACAACACACACACACACACATTGTAGTAGTTCAATATGAAGAGTATTGAGAATTAAATGACTTTAATACCAGGTAGTTTAACACACACACAAATACACACACACACACACACACACACACAGTAGGTGTTCAATATAAAGAGGTAATATAAATAGCAGGTAGTTTACTCCAATACACGTACAGTACCTGAATAAATACAGCTTTGAAAATTAAATGTGTTTAACACAATATAATGGTTTAATACGCCTTCAAAAACACACGCCTTTAAAAACTGCTACAAAGAGCTCCAATCCTTACAAAACGAAGACGTTAAAACACTGGGAAAATGCTCCTTTAAAGGCAAAGCTGAACAGTTACAGCCCCAAACTCAGGGATTTCACCACTCAGTCTAAAAAGAGAAATACTCGGCTAACAGCAGAGCAAATTTTTTTTAAAAGCCAAAAGCCCAGTGCTTCGGCGCTTCGGCTCGAGAGCGTCACAGGCAAGTGAATTCAGGATTTCTTTTTAGACACAACAAGTGATTGATTTTTTCCCCCCCTCCTGCAAAAATCTCACCTACGTCACCAGTGCACGGGCCTGCGTGCGAGAGAGAGAGAGAGAGGAGAGGAAGGGGGAGGGGGGTTGGCAGTCTGACAAGACAACACTTTTTATTATTTTTTCAGGAGAAATAAGGAGCTGCGCTATTGACACAGCCGAGGAGCGAGGAAGGGTCTCGATGAGAAATACGAGGGTCCGACTCGGGGAGGAAGAGATGGTTTAGTGGAGGGGTTTTTTTTTGGGGGGGGGGCAGTGTTTGAGCGAGAGGCTTTTTCATAGTTTTGTCCTGTTTGGTCGGGGTTGGCCCTCGGCAGCTAAACACACAGACCTTCCTCTGTAGCCGCCACTGACGTCAGCAGTCACCTAGCAACAGTCTTTTAGTGTAAAAGAGGCAGCGCTGACACTGTTTTCAATTGAAAAAAAAAAAGAGAGCGCGAGAGAGAAAGTAGGGGAGAGAGAAAGAAAAAGACAGACAGAGCAATGACCCTTTAAGGAACTCCCACAATGCCTTCGCTGCACGAGGGGCGTAAAACTTTATTTTCGAGTAACGGACGGCTTTATACTTTGCGCTCTATTTCCAGCGTTTATTTGACGATCACGTCCCCCCATGTCCGACTCACAACTTTTTTACTTTATCTCATACGCGTATAAAAAACATTTTACAGGGACCACCATCTAGGGCTGATGGTGTTTTTAATGAAGAGAAAAACGTTAAAAAAAAAAAAAAAAACTGATTTGCAATCAATTATTGAACCTAAAAAGGCAACAATAAACCCTGTGTCACACGTCCGGCTTTATTTCCAGCTTTTCTCTACAACTCGCGTTCCTTTATTTCTCGTCTCCTCTCTGTTATCTCGTGACCTCCACGGAGACGCTGTTTTTGATTAAATGCGGGAAAGAAGGAGACAAAAGAGATAGAAAGACGAGAAAGAAAGAAAGACTAAATAGAGCACTGCCGGTTCAAGGAACTTGGGCTTTGTGCTTGATTATCGAATCTAAAAAAAATAAAATAAATGATTTTAGAAATTCAACATTACTCTCTCAATTTGCTTTATATGAAAAAAGTCAAAACAGCTGATGCTTTTCGTCTCCCAAAGAGAAAGACAGAAAGAAGAAGAAGAAGAAGAAAAAGACCCTTTAGTGAACCTAGACAATGCACTTCCAACCTTTTTGCAAACTTTTTCAATTATTAAACCTAAAAATAAAAAACAAAACATTTTTATTCCGAAAGCTCCTCTATCAGATGAGAGAGAAGAGAAGTGAAGAGGCAGAGAGGGGACAGAGAAAGAAAATGCCGACCGGAGTAATGACCCTTTAAGGAACTGTAATCAAAAGTATAAACGGTCTTAAAAGCATCAAACTTTATCAATTAGCAAAGCAAAAAATGAAAAACAAACCATTTTTATTCCGAAAGCTCCTCTATCAGATGAGAGAGAAGAGAAGTGAAGAGGCAGAGAGGGGACAGAGAAAGAAAATGCCGACCAGAGTAATGACCCTTTAAGGAACTGTAATCAAAAGTATAAACGGTCTCAAAAGCATCAAACTTTGTAAATTAGCAAAGCTAAAAAATGATGGCTGTCATCCAGACTTTCTTTACAAAGCATATTCATATATTATCAACTCACATCTTCCCAACTTCCCGTCTTCATCTCGAAATATGTAAAAAAGGTTAAAACACACAAATAATTTGGCATTTTTCTCTCCCACACTGTGTTTGCAAAGTGAGATGCATAAACCTCTCAAATATGAAGCCGAAAAATGTGAACAAACTCTCACTTGCTCTCCTAGAGTATGTGTAAATTAGGGCTGCAACAAACGACTATTTTTGTAATCGAGTAATCTATCGATTATTTTATCGATTTATCGAGTAATCGGATTTAAAAAATAAAAATAAAAAAGACAATACATTTGTTATTAGGCTTATTCTACCGTGAGTAGAAGTTAGTCAAATATGCTTTATGTTGTTGTATTCAATTGAAAATGAAGAAACATGAAGTTCAAGGGTCATTTTGAACCAATTTGGCCAATAAAAGGAGTTGCTTTTGGCCTTTCTGGAAGAGAACTGCATTTCCCACAATCCCCCGCGCACGCCTCGGAGCCGCGTCACAATAAAGAGGTTCAGCGCGGGAACGAACTACGAAAAAAAATAATTGATGGGAAAATCTTAATAAATGGCTGTGTTGTGAGTGGAACGCTGGTTGTTGTGGTTATTTATCAGCTAAATTATGCATTTTGTCTGTAATAAAGGGATCGTTTTTGAGCGTTTTAGCGAGTAATGGCGCTTACAAACAGCGTGCGCGTTTATATCGCCAAAAAATGTCATTTATGCGTTTTCATGAATTTACTTCTGTTTTTGTGCACGGAATATCTCCCAAATACGTTCACATACAGAGGGATCTATTCTCGCCTCGATCGCGCCACTGAAAATATTGTGCGTCATTAATAAGCGTCCGTGAAACACAAGCGGCGCACGCTGTAGCCATTTAAATGACTTAAACGAAGCTTCGATTCTAGAAAATTTGCCTCGACCTTTTTTTGTAATCGAATTATTCGAGTCATTCGAATAATCGTTTCAGCTCTAGTGTATATACTCATATACTCATATATAACATTATATACTATAGTGTATATAATGTTCACACTCCTTCCATCTGGCAGACGCTTTCGCAGCATCAGGTCTCGATCCTCCAGGATGCGTGATAGCTTCTTCCCACAAGCCATCAGACTCTTGAACTCACTCCCTGCCATCACACTTCCCCCCACACACACACCTGGACTGTGAAGAAACTGCATCTGTTGCACCACTGCACTTTACTGCACCTTACTTTACACACCACCGTCACTTTGATGCACAATAACTACTGGTATGACACTGCACTGCTGCCACTTATTTGCACAAACATTATATGCTGCTTTACGAATGTTTGCACATACACTGAAACATTGTACACATAAATAGCCGAATATAGTATCTGTCATATTATAACCTTCTACCTCCTGCACATCCAATGTAAAATGTCAATTTGCACCTGTTTAAATGTCTGCATATTTGCACGTATACTGAACATTGTACTTGAAAATAGTCCGGATATAGTATCTGTCTATTATAGGGCTGCTCGATTATGAAAAAAAACATAATCACGATTAATTTGGTCAATCTTGAAATCACGATTATTTAACACTTTACTTTGTGTTACTATTTAAGACTTTATGCTGCTCTCCTCCTTCCGCCATCTTTACCCGCTCAGACTGTGCACCGCCACCAGAACACACACGTGCGTTCAGTCTTCGGAAGGTGCGTTAGTGCGCGTGCGTGTGTCCTTCGGAACACAAGACAAAATATGAGTATACTTGCAGAGCGTAATGCGGCAAAATAATTGTAATTATAATTGTTTTTT
>JAVGVS010002300.1:0-12073 GCA_032718565.1 Distichodus sexfasciatus
AAAGGCTGTTTCTAGATGTGTCTGCTGATAAAAGCTGAACTAAGTTCACGTTAATAACGAGCTAACCACAGTGTGCCGGTTAGGGAGTTGGCCTCATGAACGGAGGACCAGTAAACTCATGAGCAAGATACCGTCCCCAAGCTCTGCCCGCCAGGCGCTGACAACGAAGTTGTCCACTGCTCTTTCACGGGTGGGTCAAATGCAGAACTCACATGAGGTTATCACTGAGGTACTCATGAGCAAGGAGGTGCTCCCCAAGCTCTGCTCCTTGGGTGCTGCCAACGTCAGCTGCCCACTGCTCTTTAACGGATGGTTCAAATGCAGATGTCACATGTGGTTGTGGTGCATTGAGTGCTGTGCTGTGTTCACAATCACACTTCCTGCCCTCACACTTCCCCCGCCACACACACACTCGGACTGTGAACTGACTCTGTTGCACCTCTGCACACATCGCCGTCGCTGTGATGCACATGTTGCTATATGGACTATCTCATTCATGTGGCACTGAAAGATGTTTAAGAATAATGTTTATATTTACAAACTGTACAGTATTATCACTCCAGAGTGTTGCTGATCTGGCACACACTTACTGCCAGATGATTGAAATAGCAAGCCTCCTCAAATGACTGTTGCTACAACACTACTATAATAATTTTGCACTGCCGCCACTTATTTGCACAACCATTCAACACTGAATGTATGTATCACTGGTCACTTTCTAACTAACTGTTTCTGCACAAATTATTGAAAAGTATTGCACAGACTCTGGTTCTCCACTGCTGTTATAATATCTGAACAAACTTAAATATTAGCAATACTTTTTAAGAGATACTGTTTTATTAATAGACTGGATATAGAATTTTCATGTTGAAACTGTTTCTAACCTCATGCACATGCAGTGTAAGTTGAATGTGCATGAGGTAATACTGCGTGGAAACTGTCTCTCTATCTACCTCTATTTCTAGTTCTAGTTTAAAGTTATATTTAATACTCCATTCCTAGTTTAAAATGTATATTTTGTATTCTATTTATGTATTGTTTATTCCATGTGCCCTATTTGTTCTTTTCTGTGAAAATTGGAGCCACGTCATCCTGTCTCTCTGTATATCTGTACAGTATATAGCAGAGATGACAAAGTTTACTTTGACTTTGACTAATCACTCACTTCAAGTTACAGCTCAGTTCTCCTGAATGGTGGCTCCCCCTTGAGGTCAAAATAGGGAAATACACTTATTCCGACTCGGGAAAAGAAAGGAAAATAATAGCAGCTTGCAGCTGGATTACTGACAAGATACATGTACATCAGTAATGTACATCACTTCAATGAGCTGAACACTTTAAGCCATGAACAGAGTCTCTACAACAAAAACTGTGAAAGGGGTTCAGATCCCTAAAAGTCAGAAGAAGGAGAAATAATGAAGAGAACAAGATGATCACTGGGACACGTTAATCACAATTCAAGCCGTGTCTTAGAGAGAGAGAGTGTGTATGTGTGTGTGTGTGTGTACATGTAGGTGTTCCTCAATGTCCTTACGGTCGTATGTGATGCCGCTGGGTGTGATACACGGCTCTCTCATCAGTTCAAAGCTGATTTTGCCACACAGGTAGTCAGGGATCTCACGCTTCTAAACACACACACACACACATACACACACACACTTCTGTAACTACACATTTATAAATGTGTTTCATGTGCCACCAAAATCCCATTTACATATCAAATTACTCTGCCTTTTCTTCCACAGTACACTTCGATTTCAGCAACCTCTCATAACACACACAGGAAAATTCATCTCTTGACTACTTGTCTACTCAACCTCCCATCCCTCTCTCACCTTCCTCTTCTCGTCCACTTGAGAAAAAAGCTTGTCCATGTCCATCAGATATTTATCCTTCCGTCCAGCAGGTGGGGGGTGAGACGCAGACGAGGGGGAGAAAAGGAAGGAGAGGGAGACACGGAGGGAAAAGGTAGAGAAATTGGTAAAGGGAGTGAGAAAAGTAGGGAGGAAGTTAGGGAGAAAGGAAAAGGAGGAAGGAATAAAAAGAGGAAGCAGACAGGGAGTGATAAAGGGACAAAGAAAGTCAGCGAAGGAGGGGAACGTGAGAGACAGAGGAAGGAAATGGAGGGAGGAAGAGAAGGGAAGAAAGAGAGGAAAGAAGGAGGAAGGCAGTGAGGAAGGGAGAAAGAAAAAGAGAGAGCACGGTAGTAAGGCAGGAAAGCAGAGAAAAGGAAGGAAGGGAGAGAGAAATGGAGAAAGGGGGGAAGCAGGAAGGGATGGAGAAAAGGAGCAAGAGAAGGAGGGCGGAAAGGAGGGAGACAGGAACGGTGGAATAAGAAGAGGAAGCAGACAGGGAGTGATAAAGGGATAAAGAAAGTGAGAAATTGAGGGATGAAGGATGTAGGGAGAAATGAAGGGAGGAAAAGAGGGGGAGAAAGTGAGGAAAGACGGAGGGAGGAAGTGAGAGAGGAACAATTGGAGGAAGGGAGTGAGACAGGGAGAGAGGATGGGATTTCTTAAATCCCACTTACACAGTTTTCACCAAGATTATGACAGCTCCTGCACGCTCAACTCTGACCAATAAACTTAGCACAATTTGAAATAAAATGTAAGAGTTTCAGGGTTTGCAGGAGCTGTTCATATTTAGTAAACATATTTTAGTAGATTATGTCATAATCTTGGTGAAAACTGTGTAAATGGGATTTAAGAACAAATTTCTTGGTGAATGAGGGCCAATAATTATGTCTCGGTCATGATATTCTCTTTCCAAAAACAGAAAACTTCTGTTATTTGTAGTTATTTAAGACTCCTCAACAAGACTACAAAATGTATTACAATTATAATGAATAAAAACCCCAAAATAGCCAACAGTGGATTTACTGTCTTTTTATAAAACTGCACATTTTTGACCATTATAATTAATTTTGTTATTTATTAATCAGTTCATTTCGGGTTAACACCTGATGTGCAGCACCTGAGAAGCAGTGCTTGGGGGCGGTACTTTGCTCATGACTAGCTCAGTGGTACTTTTACCGGTGCAGGACTTGAACTTGCATCCTGTCCAATCACGGGGCCAACTCCCTAACCTTTACCAACTGCTCCAGTCACTTCAGAGAGGTTTTTAGGACTTTTGCTCGGTTCTGATTTTGAGTAGTGTGTTCTGACACTGCATGAACACACTATGGGGAAAGTATTAACTGATTTTGAGATTTCTTAATGTTGGTTTCGAGTAATTGTCCATATTAGCAATTTCCACATGCTATTGTGGCATTCCACTGATACCAACAACTGCAAACTGACTCCAAATAATTACACAGTAAAATGATCATTTATTGTTTTTAATCCTTTTTTAAATCAATAAAACACCAAACACCCTTGTTTAATGCCAACATTAGTATTGGTCAACTTCAGCAACATCGCCATGGATTTTGTACTGGATGTGACACCAATCAATCACATTTCCCAGTTTTCCACAACACTGCTTCTCTGACAGATCTTTAATCCGGCTGGCCGGCAGCACATAATCCCACAGGTTGACATCTGTAATCTCGCCCGCAAAACTCTGATTGTAGTCGAATTGACCCAGGTAGGTGTCTGCATCCTGGCCAAGAATGATGGTGCCGCCGGGCTGGATCAGGCTGTTTTTCTTGTAGAACTGCAGGACGCTGCGCTGGCCATTCACCCAGAAGGCGGTCAGGCCGTTGCTCGACTCCCAGGTGAGACACAGGTGAGTGCGGAAAGTGGAGAGAGGAGGCAATCTGTACTTAGCGGCTTCACTGCTGCTGCGGATATAGACGGAGGTTCTTCCATCCAGTTCTCGCCAGATATTAAGCTCGTCATAATCTTTAGTGCGGTAAGAAAAAAGGATGACCTCCCTATTGTCGGTCATCTCGGAGGACAGCCGCATGCACAGCGTGAAGGCATTCAGGCTAACTGGCTGCTTGGGGATCAGCTCCACATAAGCAGAGTTCGACTGCTTTGGGAACAAAAACACCTTTCCACTCTCGGTTACTGCAGAAGAAAAATTAGTAGCACATAAACTTCGGAAAATGAAAAGAAACCCTAGAGGACCAGTAGAATTTATTCATTGAAATATTGGACATTTTATTCTGGGTGGATGGATTATAAACATGCATGTTGAGGCTGTGGAGAACATAGAGAGGATGAGTTTACCTGCAGAGACCAGAGACAGTAGAATGAACAGGAATACACCGGTTCTCGCCTTCATCTTACTGCAACAAATTATATACAAATTATACAAAGCCACACTATATGTCCCTATATAAAATTTCAGAAATTGAGCTGTTTAAAAATCCATAATCCAGAGTCATTGTCATCTCTAAGTCTACTGATGTAGCCCCTTTAGAGTTTAGAATTTGAATATATGTTGGTTTTTATTCAGAAACACCTCCTGATTGTTGCTTCATCTGCAGACACTCTTATGAAAACCAAGCAAATTTAATGAGAGTACTTACTTTCCAAAAAGCAGGAATCAGTAGAAAATTGATGAAGTTCTTGTATCTCAAGTGCTGTCTTGTTGTTCTTGAGTCACAATGAGCCCCAGATGAGATTTTCCCTTTTATAAGGGTTCTATAAAAGGACCTCCCCTTTGAAGGCACAGGAGTTAGAAAACTTTTTACTATTTATAGAATTTTTTTGGTGACAAAACACACCTCTTTTTAGGAGTAAAGTATATACTTGATCATTTATTTACTGAGAAAAATAAATACAATATTTCCTACTGTATATGCGTGGTGCAAAAGTATGGAAACCTCTTGGATTAGCAAAGAATTTGGGGGTGAAAATACAGTCAGGTGTTTTACAATCATCTGGTTGACAAACAGGTGCGAGTAGGTGCCCTGCTTTATTTAAAGAATAGGGATTAATCAAAGTCTGATCTTCACAACACGTGCTTGGAGGTGTATCATAGAACGATACAAGGAGATTTCTGAGGGCCGGAGGGCCAGGATCAGGCTGGAAAAGGTTACAAATCCATCTCTAAAGAGTTTGAACGCCACTGTCCACTGTCACCCTCCCCAGGAGTGGTCAACCAACAAAGATCACTCCAATAGCAATGGGTGTAATAGTCAGCAAGGTCACAAAAGATACCAGGGTAACTTCTAAGCAACTAAAGGCCTTTCTCACATTGGCCAATGTTAATGTTCATGATTCCACCATCAGAAAAAGATGGAACAGTGGTGTGCATGGCAGTGTTGCAAGGAGAAAGTCACTGCTCTCCAAAAGGTACTTTGCTGCCCATCTGCAGTTTGCTAAAGGTTATGTGGACAATGTGTTCATAAAACAAATGTTTTATGAACAAATGAAACCAAAATAGAACTTTCTGGTTTAAATGAGAAGTGTAATGTTTGCGGAAAGGAAAACACATCACTCCAGTATAAGAATCTATCCCATCTGTGAAACATGGTGGTGGTAGTATCATGGTTTAGGCCTGTTTTGATGCAGCTGGGCCAGGACGGCTTGCTATCATTGACGGAGCAATGAATTCTGACTCATACCAGTGAACTCTAAAGGAAAATGACATCTGTCTGTGAACTGAAACTCAAGAAGGAGTGGGCCATGCAGCAAGAAAATGACCCTAAGCAAACAAGTCAGTTCTACAGAGGAATAGTTAAAATAGAATAAAGTTCTTGTTTTGGAATGGCCAAGTCAAAGTCTTGACCTAAATCTAATGTTGTGGAAGGACCTGAATTGAGCAGTTCATTTGAGGAAACCCACCTGCATCCCAGAGTTGAGCTGTTCTGTACACGGGAATGGGCTAAAATTCCTCCAAGCCAAAGTGCCGAACTGATCAAGTTACTGGAACGGGGTCACCCCAGTTACTGAACACAGAGGTTCACATACTTTTGCAACACACATATGTAATATTGCATCATTTTCCTCAGAAAACAAATCATCAAGTATAATATCTTTGTCTCATGTGTTCTGTCATGTGGGTTCGCTTTTTCTATAAATATATACACACATATATGTATATAGATAGATAGATAGATAGATAGATAGATAGATAGATAGATAGATAGATAGATAGATAGATAGACACACACACAAACTGAAGCCACAATGTCTCATCTCTCTGTACACATGTATATAGCTAAGATGACAATTAAGTTCACTTTGGCTTTCACTTGATATATGGTACTTTACTATATTCCTTACTTTACTTATCACTACATTACTTTACTGTTTTACCATTAAACTCATCACTATATTATATTATATATCATTATAACTTATCATAACACTGTATATACTGTATGATTTTAATACATTCTGTAGTACTAAATTATTACTATTTAAAATTGTGGATGTAAGGAATATCTGCTTTTACTGATTTACTAATCTTCAGTGACTGCAGTATCACATGTGTGATCAAATGCTCTGTAATAATGCACACATGAAAACCAAACGCTAGAGCTGGGGTCAAGACCACCTATACCGAGACCAGTCAAGACCAGATTGTATCGAGACCGATAGATAGATAGATAGATAGATAGATAGATAGATAGATAGATAGACACACACACAAACTGAAGCCACAATGTCTCATCTCTCTGTACACATGTATATAGCTAAGACTTATCACTACATTACAGACAAGACCAAAACTCTGAAGGCCTGAGACTGAGACAGTAGCAATGCATGTTTTACACCACCTGACAAATAAAAACATGCAGAATTTTTATTATGCAGAGACATTCTATAGCTTGTGAAGAACTGTGCTGTACTGTGAAGTAAAATAAGCTTACTGTCAGGCAGAAACACGTCTTTACCCATTTGGTATGCATCAGCATATAGGATAAAATAATTTGATAAATAATGCAGTTTTCTGTGTTTTTCTCTATTGATTACTCTCAAACTTAATAATTTAAAAAATATACAGTATATTTTCTGATCAATTGAAAATGAAGAAATACTAAAGTTTTGGGTAATTTTGAGCTGATATGGACTCATTTTGGCCTATAAAATGAGCTGCTTTTGGCCTTTCTGGAAGAGAACTACATATTTGCGCATGATGGCATTCCATATGAGAGTCACAAAATGCTAACGTGTGTTTACATCGTAAATAATTTAATTAATGCGTTTTGACACAATTACTTCAGAAATAATTTCACACACAGAGGAATATAATGTGTCTTGTGATTCTGAAGGTGTGTGTATGGTTTCTGTATGTTAAAGAGTTCTGAGTTATTAAAACACTAATTAATAAACAACGCACAATGCCTTCCTCTGTCTCAAAGAGTTAAAAGTAATATTCTCAAAGTTGTGGTCTTGAAATAAAACCAGACTGAGTACAAATATGGCCGATTCCGAGACAAGACTGAGACCTCCAAAAACTGTCCTCAAGTACTAAACTAATAAATACACCAATTAGAAGACTTAGGTTCAAATATCAATTAGAAATGTAGGAATTAAGAACACTGCAGTCAGCAAACGTCTCAAAGTTACCCCACACTTCTGCAACAAAACCTGAGGCCTGTAAGGTTGTGGTGTTGCGTTTGCATTATTATGTTTATATGCGTTATATGCGCTAGCCTGCATATGCCTCGGCATTAAAGCAAGTCAACAAAGAGAGATGGTTTTGTTGCAAAAATATCACATCCAGCTGAGATTAGCAAGGCAGGGGTTCTTAAGTTTAAGATTATTTTATGAAAATCCACATCATTATTTTTCTCAACAAAACTTTCCATCTTAAAATGATTACTGTTAGAGGAGCTGCCTATAGCAATGCAATACTTTTTCAAATATGAGGGGGTTGTTTAAACTTTGTTGATATTATTTATTTTAATTAACAAACATTTTCTTCACTGAGTGACTCATCTAAAAAGCTGAGAAACAGTTTCTTTAGTAGATGAAACAGCAGGTGTAGTTCCTCAGATGTAACGATGCTGGGTCATGGAGGTTTTTAATTTTTTTTTATTTTCATTTTTGGAGAAGTGCTTTAAAATAAATAATATACAAGACTGCAAAACTCATGTCTCATGTTCCATTGCAACAGATGGGAACAAAGTCTCTAAGACAGAAAAAATTCTCAACAGAGATGGTCCTACTGTTGTGCTTACGTTTGGGTCAGTCGGTAGTGTAATGGTTAGGGAGTTGAGGATGGTGTCCGGTTCAAATCCCGGACTGTTAAAGGTACCACTGAGCTACACATGAGCAAGCTACTGTCCCCAGACACTGCTTGCTGGGCGCTGCTCACTGCTCCTTTACAGATGGGTTCGAGCCTTGGGTGGGTCACGGCGTACGTCATTCTGTGTGGATTTTGCGTGCTCCCCCAATGTTGGGGTGGGTTTTCTGCCACAGTGCAAAAGCACACAACTCAGGTTGATTGATGACTGATTTGGCTCCACAGGTTTTAGTGATTAAGTGATGTGATGTGTGTGTGTGTGTGTGTGATGTCTGGTCCCCGCGGGTTCATAAAATGAATGCATGAGTTTCTGATTTAAGTTGAAGTATACAAAAGAAGTGTGTTAATGTCACTTACTAGTCTAGTCTTTTTTTTTTAGTTTAGTTGCACTCCTCAAATGACAGTTGATACAACACTGCGATAATAATTTTTGCACTGCGGCCACTTATTTGCACAAATATTGAACATTGAATGTATGAACAGACTGGATATAGATTTTTTTTTTCATATTATAACTGTTTCTAACCTCTTGCACATCCAGTGTAAAAGTCAATTTCCACTTTTGTAGGTAATACTGCATCCAAACTGTCTCTCTATCTACCTCTATTTCTAGTTTAAAGTTATATTTAATATTCCATGTCTAGTTTAAAATGTATATTTTGTACTTTATTTATTCCTTGTGCCTTATTTGTTCCCCATTTCCTAGTGCACTGTAAAAACTGGAGTCACGTCGTCTCGTCTCTCTGTATATCTGTACAGTATGTAGCAGAGATGACAGTTTACTTTGACTTTGATGCTCCCTGCGGCATCATTTACTCAGCCGAGAACCTTCTAGAACAGAACCCAGGACGCAGCTTGCAAGTTATATACGTGAAAACACATCCACAACGCAGGATCTTTGTCATTAAAACGGTTTAACCAGTGAAACCTGAATTTACTAGGGATGCAGAATGATATTGGAATCATTGAAACCGGACGTCGACTGCATTTTTTCCAGACTGATACTTAAATTTGCCAGATATTTCGTCATATATTATGACGACTTTATTGTACGTCGAAAAAGTAGCGCTTGTGCCGGCCATGTCCAGCATCGATGAGGGATTTTATTCGCCCCCTGCCTTCTGTCTTAAAACGTATGGAGTTATTTAGTGCCGAAATTCTGAGCACACAGTGGAACGTTCCGAGCCGCGTACTACCGCACTTAACAGTATGGTAGGTAAGGTGCTGTTACCATACTTTACTATGCAGGGGTTTAGCTTAATGGCTCTATGCACACTAGGTAGTGCACATGGAGTGCCACACGCCCTATTTGACCTGATACACCACATAGGCCGGGAAGTGGCTTTTCCTTAAAATGGTGTGCACTACGTTCAAAATGCTCAGGCCTTGCTCTACTTTCCTTCACGCTCACTTGACCTGGTGTAAACAAACAAAAGAAAACAGTTTTAGAAAAAATAAGATTTATTTCACATGCGTCCAGGTGTTTACTCCGCTTGTCTGCAGACATCAACCTGTAACACTCAGCTGATCATCTATCCATCTCTTACACTTCACTATCTAACAGCTACACTAACCCTAAACCCGAGACTGAACGAGTGTGTGTATTTTTGTGTGTGTGTGTGTTCTTTAGGAAAGATACACACAAACAGGAAAGAACAAGCACACTAACAAGTTCAAACTCAAGCATCTCTCTCACGCAAACGTGTGTGTGTCATGACTTAGACATCTCTCTCTCTGATGTCTAACACAGATATCTGTTAAACTTGCAGGGTCTCACTCCTGATTGCTCAACTGTAGATTGAAAGACGAAACACACACACATAGTGAGGGATAACTGACACGAAAGTCACCATACACACAGACGCAAAGGCATTGTGAATGTAACACACACTTACACAAACACACACACACATTGATGTTACAATTTAGTCAGCAATCCATTGATGTCAATCGTTTCAACCTTTACAACCTACTAATTATATAACTACATCACATCCAAAAAAAAGCCGATCACTCTTTAACATCAACATGATCCGTCTCTCTCTCTCCAACGCGCGCACACACACACTCCCACAAACACACACACACACTTTCACACATGCCATACACTCACCCACTCCCACAAACACACACGCACGCATACCCTCACACACACACACACACACACACACTCGGAGCTGAAATGGATATAAGAGGTCTGCCATGCGTTTTCCCCTTAAAACATATCAAGTCTTTTTTAATGTGATGGATTTGTACAGCATCGTCCAGCACTGACCCCCCTCCACCCCTCCCTCCCTCCCACACTCCCTCCGTCCATCAGCAGTCCTGATGCTGCTTCACCTCCTCTTGTTCAGCTCGCTGGGAAGGAGAGTGTTTTATTGGTTGCTGCAGCGGCGTACGGGAGGATCTTTAACCATCTTCCATGATGCCGAAATAAAACTACATAAATGTTCACTGTGGTCAAGTTTACACCCCACCCTCATCATCATCATCATCAGGAGAGAGAGAGAGAGACAGAGAGAGAGAGAGAGAGGAAAAGAGGCAGATGAAGTGAGGGAGGGAAGCAGGGACAGAAGAACCTACAATCATTGTTCTGACGGTGCAGGTGTAGGTGTGTGGCACCAACGTGAAGAGAAATAAGGGAAACAGCAGAAGAAGGACGGGGGGGGGGAGCAAACAGTAGAGAAAGAAAGGGAAGGAAAGATTAGCAGAAAGAAAGAGAAAGAAGTGGAGAAACAGAGAGAAAGTGCAGAGAGAAAGAAATGGGCAAGGAAAGAGGTAAGGGAAGCTCAGCAGAGGAAGCGCTGAAGGGAAAGAGAAACACAGAGAATAAGGGAGAAAGAGCAGTAGAGGGAGAGAGAGAATAACAGAGGGAGGGAAAGATCAGCAAAAGGGAGAGCTGGAAAAAAAGAAGTGAAGAAAGAAGGGAGGGAGAGAGCAGCGGAGGGTTAGGGTAGAAAGTGAAAGAGAGTGAGGGAGAAAAGGAGAGACAGAGAACAGCGGAAGAAGAGAGGGAGGAGGAGATTGGAAGGAGCAGCAGAGGGAGGTATAGAGACAGAACAATGGAGAGACAGAGGGAAGGAAAGAGCAGCGGAGGGAAGACTATAGAGAAAGAAAGAGAAAGGGAGGGAAGGAGGGATGCAGGAGGAGGGAGTGAGACCTGAGACTCCAGCAGTATGGAGTGATTGGGAGCGAGGTTCAGCTGCTTAAAGTGCACACAAACATACAAGAGCTCACACTCATCTCTCACACTCTTCCTCTCCTGTCCATCCCTCCATCCCTGTGTGTGTGTGTGTGTGTATATATGTGTTCAGTAGTCCTCCACCCATCCGTTCTCCTGGATAAAGGCATCAATCACCTCCTTCATGGCCAGGTTGGGGATCAGCTGATCCTGGGTCAGGGGACTGCGGGTCACTGGGTCAAAATGACCAACACGCTGCAGAGAGAGAGAGAGAGAGAGAGATACAGCTAGTCAGTATTACACATCATGTCATACATCATGTCAAAGAGAGAGAGAGTAAAGTGGAGGAAGTGTGGGAAAGAAAAGATCAGCAGAGGGAGAGCTGTAGAAACAAAGCAAAGGTAAGGAGGGAAGGAAAAGAGGAGAGAGTGTGTAAAAAGAACAACAAGATGCCTGATCCAACACTTGCACAGGAAAACAAATCCAGTAAGACAGGTAATTCCTGAAGAAACTGTGTGACGCCAAAAACAGAAATGGAAAAAGTTTAAAAAGGAGAAATGATTAAGACCAAGCAGGTGGTCAATGACATGTCCACTTTCACTACTGAAACCACTTTTTAAAAAGTATTTTATTTTTAAAAATACATATAAAATTACCCCCCAAACTCGAACCCTAGCGCCCCAGATCAACGCCTGGGCACACAGTGGGCCGTAGACTACTGCTTAGTCTGAATGGTGGTCCCTGGGA
>JAVGVS010002301.1:0-5000 GCA_032718565.1 Distichodus sexfasciatus
TAAATAAATAAATAAATAAATAAATAAAATAACCAAGAGCTGGAGCAGAAAGTGCACCTCGGTTTTCCTCATCTTTAGCCTCCACTCACCTCAGCGGTTTTTGAGCATCCCTCTATCACTTTATTTATAGGGTTATGTTATTTAAATATCATATGCTAGACTTGCATGGCTTATATGATTTTTTTCTAGAAGTCTCAGAGCTACTCATTCATAATTATATAATTTTTGTCACAGAGGTATTTAATATTTGCAAGATGAGACATTCTGTAGCTTATTATAATGAAAACAATACATGCATTTAGCCAAACGATCCGGAAATTATCTGGTCTTCAGATAAACGTGGAATATTTCATCACATAACAACACAACGTAGATTACTTACATATGTGTGTTTTTCCTGTACAAAGTTATTAAATAGTGCAAAAATTCACCCACTTTGCATGCCAAGCTCTCAGAAGGTTAATGCTAACTAATAGAGCGGAGGCGCGCGGTGACGCAGCTAGCATGCAGATCACGTAGCCACACCGCTTTCCGTCGTGGAGCTGCATGCTAAAGAGCTGCATCACGCAATTGTAGGAGGGGGAGTTGTTGATGCTTCTCGTTTGGTTCCACTCATATAAGTACAATGCCTCACTGTTCAAAAATTTGCTGTTACAAGATTTTTGGTTTGCAAAACTGAGTGAAAAACAGATTTGTAGTTTGCAGTGTTGGAGAAGCTACTTTTATTCAGGATCTTTTCAAGCAGAAAGCTACTTATGATGAAAAGTTGCTGAGAAACTATCAAGCTTCAGTTTTAGGAAGCTACTTATGATTACACGTAGCTAACTACTTGAAACTTTTTGCTAACTTCCACATAGATGGCTTTGCGGTTTGCAAAACTGAGCCTAAACACAATAAAGCCCAGATTTGCAGTGTTGAGGAAGCTATTTTTATATGTAATCTACTCATGATTAAAAGTAGCTGAGCTACAGTCAAGCTAGTTTTAGCACAGTTGTTAGCTACATTTCTAGCTACAGAGAAAAAGCAGCAACTTCATCAAAACTTTCTGGACTTTAAGACTTCTTGTTTGGCTTCACTCGTGATCAAGAACTGCCTCACGCTTAAAAAAATTGTTATTACAAGGTTTTGGGTTTGCTGCGTGCTGTTAATACCGTAGGCAATGATGGGGAAGCTACTTTAAAAACCAGCTGTTGTTACTAATTACGATTAAAACTTCCGGAATAGTTCATAGGACCCATACCTTGCCTGCGAGTACCTTGTTAGTACCTTTTACCGCCCAACTCTGAACTGGCAACCTTCACACTATCAACCGCGCCACGTGAACCGATAAAATATGTTACAAGAGCTCCCCAGAAATTTCCGCTCAATAAATTCCTTATTTATTTCCTCCCCTCTGTGCCCTTATTACTTTATCACTAAAGGGCCCTGAGTGGATTAATGGACCAAAGCGCTCCGGATTCATACATCTTTCTTTTTTAAAATAAATAAAGGAGGATAATATTACTTAGGGTCAGCCGTACCGAGGCTCATTGTAATCAGCATCTCTATTGATCGGCCGCCCGAGCTCCCGAAAGTAATCACTTTTAAATGCACTTTGCGTGCTGCTCAGCACAGGAGCCCCATTGTAATGGTATTGGAGCAGATCCATAGAAAACGGTGGTTGGAGGAAGACGCTAACCAAGGACGGCAATAGCAGGGAGAGGCTTAGTTTATGATCATTTATCCCTTTACATAAGATTTGCCATATCGCTTTCAAGAATCTCCGATCATCGGTGATCACACTTTTTAGCATTGAAGGATTATCGTGAGAAATCTGATGTTTTTATTAAATCATCTAAAAGATGGGAAAACTCCAGGTTTGTCTGGGTTGTTCTGCCATACGCTGAATTGACTTAAGTTCTGAGTGAAGCCCAAGATCACGATTTTGTCATTATTAGTCAATGAGACCTGATTTGCTGTGCATTCTTTTGCAATAACAAGAGTGATGTTTTTGCTGGCCTAAAAGACAAAAGACCCAATATTCAGATTTTCTGGTTGCTGGTGTTAAGGCTGACCACGCCTACCCGCCGATTTCTGGAAGGACCTCTCGCAAAGATAGCTTAGACGTGACAGTGAGGATGAGCGCCTCTTCCGGCTGTCAATGGTAGCTAAAAGCCGAGATGATGGATGAGGGATCCTTGGCTGTCTCCTACTAGACATCTGTTCTATTGATTAATTTACACATTTTGTCGGTGGCAATGAAAAGCTTTTGGACAGAACAGTCTGTCTCAGCTTTCATTCCAGTGGCTCCTGTACCTACCGCGGTCCGGACATCCAGATTCGGATTAAGTTTTTCGCATCTCCAGAAGTTGAGTAGACTTACATGCTGAGGGAGGATAATACCGGGAAGTGGAAAGTGCCTCGGTTTGGAATAAACGCTAGAAACCAACTAACAACTGATCAAACCAACAGAAGTCAGGAGTGATGATGTATAGAAGCTCAGGTTTCCAAATTCGGATTCAGATTTTACTGAAGTTTAAGGAAGTCGGAGGAACCTGGGGGTTGAGATTTGGATGCTGAATTACTTACTTAGAATCCCTATTACCATCAAGCGCAGCACTGCACATGAATCAACAGTGACAAACACACAGCTGTGATGCACACAATTGCATCACGATTTGCAAAACATCTCTTGAACATGCAACACCTTGACTCTGAAGTCAAATATGAATTCCGCCTAATGTCTTAAAAAATCCCCAAACACTCACTCCAACAGCTTTTGAGCTTTTTCCTCCTTCCCACCACAGCCAGGTAATTGTAGACATTTAATCTAGTATTAACATAAAGCTGCAACTACAGACCTAAACTCCTCGGAAGAAAGGGCTGGAATTAACGTGCGGTGTGACCTGTCGAGGCCGGGCGGGAAAAAGCATGACAGGGAAGAGCGGAAAGAAGAGGTGTTAGCCGTGAAGGTAAGGTCCTCGACCCTCCCTTCCCTGACACGCCACTTCCTGATTAAGTGTCATCGAGCTTTACAGTCTGCCCGAAGATCGGGAACTTAATGGGACAGGGCCTTCCGATACCCCAACCCTGAGGCACTCCAATAAGTTTATGCAGATGAGTAATGAGGGGAAGCGCCGACGTCCAGCGTTATTAGCCGTTTTATCACTTTTTATCCAAGTCTCCGGCCAGGTTCGGAAGGACCGAGGAGGGCACGGTTATTTCTTACAACGTTAAAACCTTTCCGCCAAGATTGGCAACTACAATTATTATGAGTCAGTATGAGAAAAGGTTATTAGTGACAGAGATTTAATAGTCAACGTCATCTCAAAAAACTGTAACATTTCAGCAATGGATGGTGTGTTTAACACTTAATGTAAAACAAGTGCCCAAAAAGATGGAGGAAGAAGAATGAGAAACAATGAAGAGAATAAGGTATTCCTGGTAACCAAGTAAGTAACCTGAGAGAGCGTTTGGGATTCGTTTCCGCAAATTATTATATATTTATGTTGCTCATCTGGTTAATATGCAGCGGACAGACATAGATTCTCGCTGCCGAGAACTGTCATAGAGCCGCTGTACGGAATTTTGATATGATAACTCATTCGCTGACAGCCTGAAATTGTTTTTCCGACTTTTGCCGCTGGTCTGGCGCAAAATGTGGGTGAGGATATGTAAATGAATGTAGCGGTCAAACGTCTGGACTCGCTTGATGTGATTACATCAGAAAAAAAAAGGAAAATATAAAGGGCCAGAGACGACGGCTCTGGACACTGCATCTAATTCAATCGAGCTGTTTTATATTCGAAGCGTCATGGGCGCTTAATAACGCCGTGAAAGAAATATTATTGATAGGATGAAATTGGTTTGATTGCCTGAGTAATTGCTGCTCATTTAGATAAAGTGTCGGAGTGCTGGAGCTCTGAGAGGAAATTAATTGTGGGGAAATGAAGATCATGCCAGCGTGAGACGGAAGAATGCAAATGCCTGTCAGGGAGGAGAATGGCTTCCTCACAACGCCGCTGACACCGGGTTCGGTAATGCGGGTTAAATCCTGACCTCGGGTGTCAGTAAAACAGCTGAAACGGATCCAACAGCAAATGAGGCTTTTATTATTTTTGGACTCTGTTGCATTGCGTAAGATTAAGACTGAGTCTAGACTGGATTAAATAAAGGAACGGGTTTTGTACATTACATTTGGAAAAGCAGATTTATTTCAGACGTACCCACTAAACAAAGAGAGCGAAATGATGTAAAATTGGCCATTTTTGGCACATTTCTAAGACAGGTTCTCCCTGTATTTTCAACATGGCAAAAATACAAGACATTTAATTGAATTTTAGTGAGTGATTGTCCTTGTGAACACAGCACAGTACAGCACAACCACAAATCTAAATGTGACCTCTGGGCGCTTTTGATAAGACCCAGAAGGAGCAGTGGGACAGCTTTTTAGCGGTGCCCAGCGAACAGCGCTTGGGGACAGTACTTTGTTCATGAGTACCTCAGAAGTGTTTAAGAAATAACATGTAAACCTCTCAGTCTTTTTCAAAGATACAACCAGAGACAGCTAAAATGGATAAAAAGTTCAAATTTTGGACGAGTTTTTCTCTCATTACTCATCTTTATAAATGTATTGGTGTCCCTCAAGGTTCGCTATCAGGCCCTGTCTCATTGTGTTTCTCCCTGACCTTTTCCAGGCCAGGACTTCAAACTATGACCCCTAGATTACAGAGTCAACTCACGAAGTCAATTACGCCATCAACAACCCATGTTATGAGCACTGTAGGTTTCCGCCAATATGGAAATTATACAGTAAATATATTCATACATGTGCATATGAGCATTGTACATTTGTTGATATGTCAAAATGCACAGCTTTTCTCCAGAGGACTACCATTTGTCACCCAGGGACAGTCTTTTGTAAAATGGGATTAAACTTCTTGGAATTAGACCCTACTTCCTCTTGGTTTTTAGGCTAGTATTCTTCACCACCCTCATCCATTTATAGTCTTTTATCTATA
>JAVGVS010002301.1:10000-12073 GCA_032718565.1 Distichodus sexfasciatus
GTATATAACACACAGCCGCATCTTTTGTGAGACCCTCTTTAATTTAATCTCAAATAGATTAAACCACTGCTCTTAGTCTGTCTCTTTTTTCTTTAGAATTTAACAAAGAATACAAGCTAAAAGATAAAAATAAAATATAGCAAAATAATAATAACTTTGAATTATAATAAAGGATAAACATATTTCCAGATATATAAGATATATATGGAAAAATATGAAAATATTGACACTGATTTACAGATTACAGGTTTAAAAATAAAATATGAAATTTAAAAAAATTATAAGACAAATAAACAGATTTAGAGATGTGGAAATGAGTTATAGTTATAGATGCAATAATTTAAAATAAGTTGTAGATGCAAATAATATTACCATAATTATCAAAGTTAATATATTTTTGTTCTTTCTAATCTTACAAAACCCATAACTTTTTACTAATGAGTAGAAAAGCATTTTTTTCTGTTTAGATAATGTTTAAAGTTGTAATGCTTATATGGGATATATTTTCCTATATTTTTATTACCTAATTTGAGCATTTTCATTTCTTTAATTAATTTAGTTTCAATTCACTACAGGTCCTCGCTAAATAACTGATATTTGAGGACCTCCATTGACTTCTATATTACTGTATCTAAATAATACTACACCTAACCCTCAACATAACCCTAACCATAACCTCAGTAACCAAAAGCTAATCTTTCTACACTTTTAGTTTTGCAAATAAACTTGTATTTGTTTTTTAAATCAGTTTAAAGAAGTGAGGACCACTAAAAAAGTCCCCACTTCCCAAAAATGTCCTCACTCTGCTGGTTAAAAACCCCATTTTGGTTCTCACTAGCAGCAAGTACAAGAACACCCCCCACACACACACACACACACACACACACACACACACACACACACACACACTCACACTCACACACACACACACACTATGAAGAACCTTTAAATACTCTCCAACTGCCTGCGCCAATGAAGTCTGACTCTGGGCGGAGCGATTTCCAGAGGTGAAGCCCTGCCCCCCGTCCAATCACCGCGTAGGTGGGCGTGGCTGCGATCCCGGAGTGGGCGTGTCTCCGCGCTCGGGCTGAACTTCAACTGCCGAACTGCGCGCCAGTAACTGATGACAAGGTGGGGCTGTGCTTTTTTCGGAACGACGGCGCAAACAGGCAAAAGGAGGGAAAAACCCGAAAATCACCTGTACCTCCACCCGGGAGCGGGACATGAGGAGGAGGAGGAGGCGGGAAGATCGGGTGACGTGATGGCTGGACTTCCAGGAGTGGACGTGGATCTTGTTTATTTCTGGACATGTGAATTTATGGAACATACAGTTGTCAATCGCAATCAGCGTCGCCAATGAGGGCACCTGGTTTCTTTCATTCCGCACCATCATCTTCCATCATCTTCTCCTCCTTCTGCATCCTTCCTCCTGGCTCGATGGTCTCCTGCAATCAGGTAAGGGCTCTGCTTTTTGGGGATGGATACGATCGCTTTCTCGAGATTGACCTTTTCTCTTTTTTTGTGGACGCCATCTCTGCACATCTTCCCTGGATCCATCCGACTCCATCACTCCATCCCTTTAGTCACTGTCAAACTTCCAAACCGTCAAAAAAAAATTTCTCTTACTCTCTCTCATTATTAATATGCCTGAGCCATGATTATAATAATCGATATCTAGTGTACAGCTTTTACACCCTCAAATCAAATTTAATAAATATTCTTTTTTTCCCCCCAAATTAGTCCTAAATCACATCAACCCCTCTCTCTTTAGACAAAATTGGATAAAAGAAGGGAAGACAGCAGGTGCATTAGGGTTTTTTTGTTGCGAGTATTGAGGAAGACCCGCGTCTTCCTCCTCATTCTCCGCGTCCAATAAGCATCTCATTTATTATACATGTGCCTGATGGATAACGAATTTATAACATAAAACAACAATGGCTCATTTACTTTAATTTTGCTATAGATTGCAGCGAAACAAGAAGCGGCCAAGGATTATTATTGTAGAAGGAGAGGGAGAAAAGTTTACAGACACTGCTATATTATATATGTGCTTTTAGTGTGCGCACACTCAAT
>JAVGVS010002302.1:0-12071 GCA_032718565.1 Distichodus sexfasciatus
GAGCAGTGCTTGGGGACAGTACCTTGCTCATGAGTACCTTGCTCATGAGTACTCATGAGTTACCAGCCCTGGATTCGAAGCTGCGACCTTCTGATCACAGGACGAACACCCTACCGTTACGCCACCAACTGCCCCATGAGCAAGGTACCGTCCTCCAAACACTGCTTCCCAGGCGCTGAGATTTCGGTTGTTCACTGCTGCTTCACGAATGGGACAAATGAAGAGGTCACATTTGGTTTGGGTGCACTGTGTGTTGTTAGGAGATCTCCTAATCCTGTGTTCACAATAACAAACAGAACAATGCGATTGCTATTACACAACAACTCCAATTAGGAGATCAAATTCATTTTGTAGAAGAGTTGTCTTCTTGTTGGCTCTCAGTTCATTTGCAATGTTCTGCTAAACGGCAAAAAGGTAAAAATTATAAACACCAGCTCCTCTGTGGAATAAAATGTAGTGGATTTAAGTGGCTATAAAGCCGAGTGCCGGGCTTCCAGCTCTAAACACCAGCAGCATCTAATCTGCAGCTCCATCACTGTCAGACAATAATGCAGATTTGCCCAGAGAAGCGTCTGATCCGAACCTCCTCATCCAAAACCCCACATTAGCTTCAGCTGGGGCCCACAGACGGGTTTCTGTGTGCTCAGATTCGCTGGACGCATGCGATAATTACGGAGAAATGGAGCTCATTAGCCGGCCTCGATGGCTGCGCTGATGTGTGGTGCATCTGCCATGCGATGTGACAACAGAAAACATACGGATTCATATATTCAGCTTTCACTCGGACTGGGAGTCCTAATTTCCAAAACTAAGCCTAAAAAACATGGATCAAATGAAAAATGCTGCAACTAGAGACTGCAACCATATGAAGCCATATGTTTTCTGTTGCTTAAAATGTACCTTTTGAAGAAAACGAAGTAAAGATAGGTGGTTCAGTGGTTCAGTGGGATACAAAAGTCAGCACGATGGCGAAGAATATCCAGAATTCTCCCAAATTTCAGAATTAAGTTCGTATTTAATAGATTATTAAATACGTATACATTAGTGTTGTAGTACTGGAGACCAGTCTTGAGGCCAGTGTGTAAAAGTCTCGGTCTTGTTTCGGACTCGGTCGTATTAGTTTTCGGTCTTTTATCATGGATGCAGACAAAGAGGACTGTGGGTTTTATTTGGAGACCAGTCGAGACCACAACTCTGAGAATATTACTATTAAACTCTTTAAGACCAACACAGGCATTTTTTGTTTATTAATTAGAGTTTAAGTAACTCAGAATCCCTTTAACTTACCGTCAGAATCACAAGACTTACTGCACATTATATATATTCCTCTGTATGTAAAATTATTTCTGAGTAATTCCATGCACAAAAACTGAAGTAATTGCGTAAAAAGGCATTAATTACATTATTCATGATGTAAACATGTGTTAGCACTCGCGACTCTCATATGGAACGCCATCATGCACAAAAATATAGTTCTCTTCCAGAAAGACAAAAGCAGCTCCATTTTATAGACCAAAATGAGTCCAAATTGGCTCAAAATTACACAAAACTTTAGCATTTCTTCTTTTTCATTTGATCAGAATTTTTTCCTCCATTTTATAATTTTAGTGAGTAATCAATAGGTAAAAATAAACATAGAAAAATGTATTATTTGTTATCAAATAATTTTATTCTGTATCCAGGTAGATACCAAATGGATGAAGAAGTGTTTCCACCTGCACTAACCTTATTCTTCATCACAGCACTAAGTCATAGAATGTCTCTACATAATAACAACTCTGCAAGTCAATAAAACAGTGAGTTTGGTCTTGAGGAGTGTTCACTGTGGTGTGTTGAGTTTAACATATGATGTGATCAGTGTTGATAACTGCTTCCAGTGAAGTGATTTCCTCATTATAGATATGTAAGAGAGAAATATTGAATAAACATTTTTAATGTTGCTTAGGCTTTACATCTTCCACTTATTTGTCATGTGGTGGAAAACGTGGATTGGTCTGGTCTCAGTTTAGGTGGTTTTGATACCAACTCTAATATTCATACCAAGTAACTACAAAACCTTGTGCAAGTCCCCTACCGGTAAAGGTACCACTGAGGTATTCATGAGCAAGGCAACATCCCCAAACGCTGCCAAACATGACATGGGCAGTGAACGGGGAGCAGTGCTAGGGGATGGTACCTTAGTCAAGAGTAGTGGTGAACTTTCTATCAGGGAGTCTATCTATCTATGAGGACTCAGGGTGCGTGGTGTGGAACAACCCTGGGTGGGCGCCAACACACTGCAGAGCATACACACACTCGCGTGCATCTAAGGCGAAATTTAGTAGCTGTTTACACGTATGCGGATATTTTTATAAACACATTTTTTTATACATTTGGGCCTTTCGTTTATGTAAACAGAGTTTCAGACACCTCAAACACATATTTTTAAAAACGCCCTCCAAAGTGAAGATTTTTCAAAACGCTAGATTCTGTGAATACGTGTAAACGAGTAAAAGACAGTTTCCTTAAAACGATGACGTGTTTAGTTCTGTTGTGCGCGTGTCTTTAAGGATCTGTGTCCACCAAACATGTTTTTTGCGCTGAGAGCAGTCAAAACTTCAGCGCCTGTTGTTGCTAAGTTACGAAAAGCATCATCGGGCACTTCCGTGTTTCCTACTTCATGTAAACATGGTGAGGTGTTGCTTTGAGATGGTAGTTTAGCCGACACAAAAGAGATTATCTTTACAGTAGAGAGAAATGGCATCTTGGCGTTAGTGGCAGCGTTTGAACTAGATACTCACATGTCTTGGAGACGTAGAGATTGGCTGCATGAGATAAACCGTGCAGGAGAACAGCTGGGAGAGTAGCACCGATTAGGGGTTTGATCACATCATTGTAGTTTTTTATTCAAATTATGTAAACAAAGCCAAAATTAGCTTCTCCAGCTTCTCCAGATACGCCAACCTTGTTGTTAGTGAGTTCTTGACTGTGTATGACCTGCCCCTTCCTCCATTTCTATTGGCTAGACAGAGAAGTGACATTGACGAGCCCAGTGCTGTTCTAACGGATTTCAAGCTCTCTGAGCGCTGCGGTAATAAACCGTCTCCACCGTCGTCTTCTTTCCCACTGAAGCTGCTCTGAACGCTGAAGCTCATTGGATTTGTATTAAAAATAGACGTTGTCAGCGGAAAAACCGTATTTGGTGGACACAGGCCCAAATACCTTAAATTCCTTACATACCACAAGTGACTATGGTAACCACGATGAAGGCTACTGTATGGTGATCCACGCTAGGAATGTCACCTGCTATTCACTGACGGAGAAAAGCATGACATAGACAAGTGTTAAACGTTGGAGTTTGGAATCATTTTGTGTTCTAGTGTGTACAGAGATTTTTTTAACCGAATGTTGTGTAAATACAAAAAAAATAAAAATTAATAAACGCATTAAAAATTTGCTTTATAAAAGTATCCATATGTGTTAACAGGGCCTTTATCACCAATCAGCCTAAACTGCATGCTTTTAACTTGTAGGAGGAAACCGGAGCACCCATAGAAAGCCCACGTCAACACGGGGAGAGCACACAAACTCCACACAGAAAGACCCCACACCCAGGAATCGAACCCACGAGCCACGACAGCACTAACCATCGCACCGCCGAACCACCAGCTTTGCTGCAAATGTTATTCTGAATGCAGCAGTGGAAGAATTTTGAAATTCGGTTAACACTTGCCAAAGTTATGTGCAAAGGTACCAAGTTCTCTCTTCCATATTTTATTATTATTATTATTATTCCCTGCATCTGCCGGTTTTGCATTAGAGCAGACAAACCATTAGTCAGATCAGTGCACATGTGATTTATGGGTCAGGTTGCGAAAGTACACATGCTCTACAGGACTCCAGCTGTGCCTCGATTAGATAATTAACCCAAAGCCTGCAGTTAGTAAGGCAGTGCAAACAGCTGGCCCTGAGAATACTGCGGCTGAAAATTTACAGTTCAGAACACACTTCCAATAAAGCAGTAAACACTGCAGGGGCGACTTCATCTGTGTGTTCTTAGTTGAAGTTATACAGTCTGGAAATTAGTTTGTCTTAAGTGTGTTAGTCTTTTTGTGGGATAAAGAATGTGTGCAATTTAGTAGCTTAATTCTCAATTTGTTAGTATAAACAATGAATGAGTCAAAACTAATGTGAGAGCAGCGCAACGCCGTCTCATTTGCTGAGAGCTCTTGAGTTGTCTTTGTACGCGACACGTACCAAAAAAGAGTCTTGAGTCTTGAGCTGTCTTTCGTCGTCTTTTCTTTACTACAATTCAAGGTTTTACAGGCAATAAATGAATCCCTAAGACTACAAAGATACTTTACGTGGCGTTACGTGACGGTCAAAAAACTGTAGCGCTCCTGAGCTCTCAGCTCTATCACATTCAATGTGAAACGAATTCTTTTACATTCTTACTTCTTATATATACCTCAGATTACGACACGTAAGGTGCGTATTACTTCTATTGTTACATACTAGTACGTTTAACATACATGCATATTGATAGAATTCTATTACGTAGCACTGTACATGGAAAGTTATGGAAAGTTCCAGAAACATTTCTCTACTTTCTACTGCAAACAGCTACAAAACATTAAATCTAAATATTCACATGTTCATACACACAAAATGGCTCTAACAACTAATGTAGGGAAGAGGGAAATGTTCATTGTTGCTATTTGAGGTGCTAAAATGCTACATAAAATTATGCAATCGGACTCCCTTCTTTGATGCTTACTGCATCAGCTGCTTTTGTGCCGCTTTTTTGCAAATTTTGCTTAAATTCCACCACTGCTGCTCGTTATAACTTTTGCTATTTGCTACAGTATATATTGTTATATTTATGTTCTGATATTAAAAGTTATGATTATTTGTTTTTAAGAAATGGGTGGCATGGTGGCGAAGTGGTTAGCGCTGCTGCCTCACAGCGAGAAGCTCCCCGTGTTTGTGTGGGTTTCTTCCGGGTGCTCTGACTGTGAATGTGAGTGTGATTGTGTGAGTGTGTGTGCCCTGCGGTGTGTTGGCCCCCGTCCACGGTTAGTCCCCGCCTTGGGCCCGTAAGCTGAGCGGTTTGGATAATGAATGAATGTTAAATAAAAAAAAAAGTAACAATATAAATCTGCTTCCAAACAAGCCGCCACATCGCCACCGTGTTTTTGAAAATCATATTCCAGAAATGCTGATAATATTGCTCCTAATGGACGCTGTTGGTTAAAATAATTTCACGCTAATGACAGCAATGTAAATCAAGCTGGAAACTGAACCAATTTCCTTTAGGACGCATCAAATAATTTGCTAATGACTTTTAAACATTTTACAGAGTATTTCTTGCGTATTTGAGATCTGGCATCAGCCCCGTTGGCTAGGATGTCAGTGTTATTTTTTATTTTAATACGAGTGCGAGTCGTGAAGGCCAAGATCGCATTCCCTTGTTTTTTTTTTTTCTCATCAAGCGACCGAAGCGAAGGCCCCATTTGCATTTTTTCTCCCCGTTGTGGCAACTTTATTATTTTTTTCCAGCGCAACATTAATTAGAATAACAAATGGTCTATTGCCGGCGAAGAACGATTTGAATTTTGATTTGGAAGCTCTTGGATTTCGCGCGTTTGAAAATTGCTGCGGGAAACTATCTTGACTAGACTTGTGTGTCAGAGTTAATGTGAAATATTCAAATTGATGCAAAACATCTTCGCAAGAAAATAAAAAATAAAAAAGGCCCCACTGTCTGGTGTTATGACCGACGACTCGGAGAAGGGAGAAAATTTCCCGCTGTTCTCCATCCGGCTCCTCAATTAGCTCAGCGCCTGCTGATTCTCCTCAAACACTTTCTCCACAAAACCCTCCCTCTCTCTCCCTCGTGTACCCCGCAACTCTCTCGGAAGCAAAATGATAAAACTTCAGCATTAACTGGCTGTAGTGGGCAGTGTCATGTGAAATAAAAATGCAAGTTTGACAGAAAGTGAGGAGTGAAAATGAAAAGTTGAAGGAAGAGTGTAATTGAAAATCTAATTGAGCTCCACTCAGCATTTTATAGCTTTGGCTACATCTAACACGTCCATTTGCATTTGCTATATCTAAAGAATATTAATGTTGTTTTGAGTGAAACCAAAGACAAAAATTCAGTCGAAATTATAATACACAAGTTCGCAATTGATCATGATCATGAACACGGTTATTGCAAGTTACTTCTAACATGTACTAGATTATAGATGACTAGTTAGTGTTATTACAAAGTAATTGGTTCCATTCCGATATTACCGTCTAAATTATGACTGGTTACACGACTCCTGCATCACTGTTGAGTTACTTTCACCAGAATAAGTGTGGAAGTAGGACATTGTAAAATGGTCAAATGTCGTTTACTGCAGTTGATTCTACATCAGTGGAGGGCGATGTGGTGCAGCATCATGACGGTAGACATACACTCTGTAGGAAGTAGCTCTGTTACTCACACTATTTTACTCTTATGATGAAGGTCTCACGGTGTTGGTGAAAAACAAAACAGGTTTCAAGTTATAACGTGTATTATTAGTGAAATATGCAACGAGTATAATACACGTAACCATGTACATGTACATTCTACATGTAACCTGTGCAGTATAATAATCATGTGCAATATCAGTCATTAATGTTTACATCCCCACCTTCAACTATTTTTTGCAGTATTTATTGTTCTGTCTATTTATTGTGATTGTTTTGTATTGTGATGCTCTTGCACTCCATCTGTTATAAGCTGCTTAGAAGCTGATTCTGCCAATGTGCCTCAAAAACATACACTAAGCAATACTTCTTTACACTCCGTCTCTTCACTTAACATCACTTTCTTACTGTATTTATTGTGTTCGTTCTGTATTTATTGTGTTGCTTGTTGCACCCTTTGTCCTGTTGAGTGTAATGTTCAGTGTTACTACATGTTGCACCGGGGCCATGGGGAAACGCTGTCTCATCACACTTTATACACGCATAAAGCGACTGATGACAATAAAGAACCTTGAAACTTGAAGTGTGTTAGTATAGTAATTACGAGATCTTTTCTAGTAATCTTTCTTCGTAGTTATGAGGATGTATGTCAAAATCATGAGGTGATACTGAACTCATAATTATTAGACATTTTTTCTGGCAACTACACCTCTTTCCTCTTAATTACGGAATCATATGTCATAATTAGATCTTTTCTCATAATTATGAGATCCATATCTCGTATTTAAGAACTTTTGTCTTAATTGCTTCCTGATTGACGAGCTAAACGCAGTTCTTTGATAATAAATTGGATTAAACTGGACGTAGCAGCCAAGTGTCGTGTCCAAAAATAAAGCTAGAAAAAAGTAAAGTGAACTTTATTGTCATCTCTGCTATATACTGTAGAGATATACAGAGAGACGAGACGACGTGACTCCAGTTTTTCAAAGTGCAACTAGAAACAGGGAACAAAGAATAAATAGGGCATATAGAATAAACAATATATAAATAGTAATAAAGAGATCTTTTCTTGTAATAATATGTATCCTCATAATTACTAATTAGAATATCAGAATCACAATGATCTTGTAATCTCATAATTATAAAATTTGTACGTGTAACTTTGAGATCTCTTCTCATAATTACATGATCCTTATAACATAATTATGAGATCCTTGCTCCTAATTACTATTCAAATAATTACAAAATGGAATGTGATAATTACGAGATAAGTGAATGTAAAGCGCTTTGGCATTGACAAGCTGGTTGTGATGATGACGATGAAGGATGATAATGAGGAGGAGGAGGAGGAGGAGGAGGAGGCGGTTACCGTGGCACAGGGGCTCCATGGGCTCCATGGCGACATGACGCACTGGTCGGGACACGGCAACACACAGGTCCAAGCCTGAACCGGAACATCATCCTGATCGCACAATGAGTCGTTCACGCGGCTGCCCTGATACACACCTGCACTCAACACACACCTGCAGAGAGAAATGATGTTTGTTATGTGGAAATTGCCGGTAAAGTAACTTGTGATGTGTAGATAACGTGTCCTTTGTCACCTTCTGTATAAGCTTGTGCATTGTGACCCCTGCATGTGCTGCCAGTTTTGGTGCCAGTCCTGGAACATCAGTGTCTTCCTGTAACCATCATCAGTGAGCTTCTTACACCGCTCTACTGCAGCTCTCTTCCCCCTGTCAGCTGCCCCGTGTCTCTCACACTCGAAGGCTGCTTTCTCCTGACTGCTGTTGTGAAATCTCTCAGCAGGTGTTAAATGGGATTTAGAGCTGGACTCACTGCTGGCCGCTTCACAACTCCACATGGCTTTATCTTAAACCATGTCTAGTCGCTTTTTGAAGAACGCTTTGGATCAACGTCCTGCTGATAAATCTACAACATCTACCACACTGTTACTGACGCTATACCATGATGCAGAGCGACTTCTGTTTCCTAATTTTAGTGACAGCCTCCCTGAGAGCAACTTGGGGTTAAGGGTCTTGCTCAGGGGCCCAGTGGTGGTAGTGCTGGAGGTAAGATTCGAACCCACAACCTCTTGGTCCACAGAAGAGTATCCTAATCACTGGGTCAAGAGGTAGGATTTGAACCCATGACCTCAGGAAAAATTATTTTAAAGCAAAATGTCAGATTTTTATTTGTGAAACTAAAAGAGGTAAGAGATGTGCTTTTGGTTACTGAAGTTAGCATCAGAGTTAGCTGTAATGTTATTTCACCAGCAGGATCCGACCCTTTCTCACCACCGACGCTACTCAGCTCCTTATCCAATCCCTCGTCATCTCTAAGGCGGACTACTGCGACTCTCTACTGGTTGGTCTTCCACTAAAGGTAACAACACCACCTTAACTGATCCAGAATGCAGCTGCGAGACTCATCTACAACGTTCCTAAATTCTCCATATCACACCTCTACTATGGAACCTGCACTGGCTTCCCATGGCTGGTCACATCAGGTTCAAATCCTCAACACTCACACCTCCTCATTTATCAGCAGTGATCAAGCATCGTGTCACTTTTTGTGCTGCTCGTCTTAAACCACCGATACTCAAAAGAAGAGGACGACATGCATCAAGACTCTTCAGTGTTGGCTCCTCAATGGTGGAACCATCTTCCTCCTGCTGCGTTCCTTACTGTCTTCAAACGTCGTCTGAAGAACCACCTCTTTAAGGAGTATCCAGGAGAGTAACTGCCCCTCATATTTACTGTTTACTTTGTTTCTCTAAGTAAGACACTAACTCACTGGCATGTACTATTGTTGTATGTCCACTAACTTCTGACTTTTCTCTAACAACATTTATTAATTTAGTCAACACTAACTCAATTGGACGACGGTCGTAGATTTGAGTCTAGCTTTACATACTGAAGAACAGTGGTGGACCACAAAGCCGTGTTGTACGTTGCTCTGGATAAGAGTGTCTGTTAATGCTGTAAATGTAAGTATTAATTTAGCTCTAGTCAAAGATGTGTGTGCGTACCGTATCTTGCGGCTCTGTACTCCCTCTCCACAGGCCGGCTGCTCGTCCACACTGTTGATGGTGCAAAACGACCACGGCTCCGTTACCCATTTATACACACCACATTCACTGCGGCAAGGAACGGCCTGATACACCTACACACACACAAGCGCACACACACACACACACACACAAAACCATTGACACACCAAGAACAAAATATTAGTGTATATCTAAACTGATCAACATACTGCATTATTTCTCACAAACACTTACTTCTCATACAAAGATAAGTAACAATCTAATTTTGACAAAATGTTATTTGTTGCCATTGGACCCAGTTGATTTATGACAAAACATAAATATTACTAATAATAATCTGTTAATTATAATTAAATAATTTGCAGTATTTGCTGTTACTTGAATTTGAAAATTAAATGTTTAATTTGAAGTATTTTACTGCTATTTAAATTAGAATTTGTTATTTTGTATTTGCAGTATCTTATTGTTATTGGAATTTGAACTTCAGTTTGCAGTATTTTATTGTTGCCTGAATTACAATGTGCAGCATTTTAGTGTAATTAGAGTTTGATTTTTTTTTTTGAATTTGCTCTATTTAGCTGTTTCGTGAATTTAAAATTTTGATTTTGCAATATTCTGCTGCTATTTGAATCTGAAGTTTAAAATTCCCAGTAGTTTACTGTTATCTGAATTTGAATATTTACTGTTCTTCTTTGCAATATTTCAATGTTTTTTTATTTGAATTTATATGTTTGGATTTGCAGTATTTTACTGTAATTTAAGTTAGAATTTATAGATTTTTTAAAACTTATATTTGAAATTTAATATTTATTTTTGCAGTATTTTACTATAATATGAATTAGAATTTTTATATTTGTTGTATTTTACTGAAATTTGAAATGGAATGAGCTGATCAGCACCAACATTGGCACAGCTGAAGCATCCTGCGTGTAGTGTGTGTTTGTGTGTGTGTGTGTGTGTTTGTGTGTGTGTTTGTGTGTATGTGTGTGTTTGTGTGTTTGTGTGTGTGTTTGTGTGTTTGTGTGTTTTTGTGTTTTTGTGTGTGTGTGTGTTTGTGTGTGTGTGTGTGTGTGTTTGAGTGTGTGTGTTTGTGTGTTTTTGTGTGTGTTTGTGTTTGTGTGTATGTGTGTGTGTGTGTGTGTGAGAGAGAGAGAGAGAGAGTGAGAGAGTTTAACAAGGTTGTTACTGTAGACTTTATGACACTCCTACGTGTCTCACATCACCTCCAATCATCTCGTTACTCCGACACACAGAGCCGTTAACAATATGGTGGAAATTATGAGAGAAATCTGCTGTCACGAGTAAAATAATGACGGAAATGAGCATCAGCGCAGGACAGTAACACACGGCGCTGTGCTGCTGGTGGAGGAGTGGAGATGAAGTGATGAAGCTGTTTATCTCTCTCTCACCTCAGGACACTAAAGACTCTCATCTCTCCATCTGCCTTTACATCTGCTGCACTCCTCCTCCATTACCCCCCACCCACTGCTCTCACTCTCTCCCCTCTCTTCTCCCTTTCTTCCCTCTCTCCATCACTTTTTCCTCTCTTCTTCACATCTTCAGTTCCTTTTCTCCCATATCAGCTGTGCTCCCTTTTCCTCTCCTCTCTTTTCATCTTCACTCCTTTCCTCTCCCTCTCTCCCTTTATCTCTCTTCCTCTCATCTCCTCTTCTCTCTCTTCTTTCTTCTCATTCCCATTCTCCTCTTTCCTCGCCTCTCCCCCTCTCTCTCTCTACCCCTCTTTCTTTCACTTTTCCTCTCCTCCGTTTCTCCAGCAGCTAAGCCCCACATCTGAGAGTTGCTTCAGCTGATGTGAAACTGATCCGAAGCTCGCGATGTGAAGTTAAAGACGTGAGTAAACAAGTGCAGCGAGAGGAGGAAGAGGAGGAGGAGGAGGAGGAGGAGTATAATGGATTTGAAAGGTGGCAATTTCTCCTTACGTCACCATGCCAACACCTGTCCTCCAGATGGACGATGCTGGGGGTAAAGAATGGCTACTGACCCTCACATCATTCATCCATGTAATGTTGAGGTTCTCTTTGGGAATGACGAGGATGGATAGGATCAGGAATGAGTTCATCAAAGTCAAAGTAAACTTTATTGTCATCTCTGCTATATACTGTACAGATACATAGAGAGACGAGACGACGTGGCTCCAGGTTATTTCCAGTGCAAACTTTACAAACAAAGAACAGTAGAACAGAGAATAAATAGGCAGTGGCACGACTAGGCACATGGAATAAACAATAAATAAGTAAAAATAGTAAAATATACATTAAACAATATACATTTTAAACCAGACAATATACAATATACATTTTAGACTAGACAGGGGAGACAGACATAGAGCTAAACATGTTTGTCAAGTCAGGATGCAGTATTCTTAACAGGTTGAAATTGACATTTACACTGAGTGTGCAAGAGGTAGAGTTATAATAGACAGATACTATATCCGGACTATTTCCAAGTACAATGTTCAGTATGTGTGCAAATATGCAAACATTTAAACAGGTGCAAATTGACATTTTACATTGGATGTGCAGGAGGTAGAAGGTTATAATATGACAGATACTATATTCGG
>JAVGVS010002303.1:0-12071 GCA_032718565.1 Distichodus sexfasciatus
ATTATTATTATTATTATTATTATTAAATCAATTAATCAATTAATTAATTAATTTTCATTCTCACAAATCACCTTTACTCTCTGTGAGAAATGTAAAGCTTCCTGGGAGTTGCAGAGGGGAAATCCTTCATTCATGAACATTAGGGACTATCAGATAAACCTCCAGGCTACTAAAGTTCCCCTCAGCTTTAAATCGCGATGCTGATCAGCGTGACCCGAGGGCTCCGTTAACAACAGCAACAACAACACACCTTATTTAAAACCCAGCTTTCAAGCTGCTTGGCCAAGCCACCGGCCCATTCTTCTGCCGGTAATTGCTAGTCATGAATATGAAGAGTTTGGCAGAAGCCCCTTAAACAACAATGTGAAGGACTTTGGATGTTGTTCTGAGCCAAACAAAAAGCTGTGAGGTGTTGCACCATTTCCATCTCTTGAGTGTTGGGAAGAGCTTGAGATTGGCCCGTGTTTACTGTAAACTTCAGCTAAAAGACGCTGAGAGCCACTGAAATCTTCCAGCCACTTAGCCAACCCTCCCTCCCTCCCTCCTCGTCTCCACCAGACATCAATAGCGCCAGTCTTAGTTAAACAAACCCATACCGAGCCGTCAGTCATATGCACAAAAACACAAACTCGAAAAACATAGCACGCGCTCAGCAATTTGAAATACATTATTCTGACTATAAGTGAATTTAAGTGATTAGTTGTTATTGTGAACACAGCACGGCACACAGTGCACCACAACCACTGCATCTGACCCATCCATGAAGGAGCAGTGAGTAGCTGATGCGCATTGCCCGGGGAGCAGTGCTTAAGCTCATGAGTACCTCAGTGGTACCGAGTTCGGAACTTGAACCGGCAACCTTCTGATCACGCGACCATCTTCCTAACCGCTACACTTCTAGAGGATATCTCTACCCTACACAGGTTGTTAAAATATTAAATATTCACACCACACATGATTGTCAACAGTGTTTGGTGAAGATACTTTTTAAGTGGTATTTTTTCAAGCTTCAAGTTACTTGTGATTAAAAGTATCTGACCTCCACTAAAAGCGGCTGGTTACTAAAGATGGGATGGATCCAATACGTGGATGGGATATCGGTCCGATAACGACTCAAACAGCTGGATCGGGTATCAGTGTAAGGCTGGTTGACATTCACACTAATTCCTACATATTGATATGACAATGAGCAGAACAAGCAACACAACACACTACAAGCCCATAAGCACATCACACCATTATACTGTTTAATCTCCTCAACAACACCAGCTCTCACTCACACCCTCTGTGTTCCTGATGCTTTTAGCGCCGCAGGATTAGGGAGCGTCACTAAATTACACAACTGTGTTTAAAGGAATAATTTTGGAGATGTTATTTTAATAATAAATAATTTAGCATATACATATGAGTGTGTGATTATTACATTATTACATTATTACATTTAAGTCAAGTATGTCATTAAGCAGAACAGAATAATCTCAGTCATGTATTCAGGCATTTTTACAGACTCAGGGACTGTATCGGATTTATATCGGCATCGGCGGATATCCAAATTTACAATACCGGTATCGGACATAAAAAGTGGTATCGTGCCATCTTTAGTAGTTACTACACTATAAGCTGTAAGCTAAAAGTAGTAAACTACATTCATCCACTAATACTGAATATTTGTGCTGTAGGATACTCTTAAAACAAATATATGATTTTAAAGTGTTAAACATGATGTCAAAGCACAATCAGATTTCATTAAGTTTTTGGAGGTAGAGAGTATTTAGATTTTTATTTTGTGTAAGTTCTGTTTTGACCGTCTTGACCGAGGTGGACTCCATCTGGCATTGAACTCTAAATAATAAGGTTGCAGGATTCAAAAAATTTCACGATTCCATTCAAAATCGATTCACGATTCATAAACAATTCATGATTCAATACATAGATGACTTTGTTTCCAGATTGCTGTTTGGAATTAGTTTTCCCATTTGACTGTGGCAAATCAACAAAAACATCACACTGAATCAAATGTAGCTTACTTAATGTAATGCATGTGTACTAGAGCCGGGCGATTCATGACTCACCTGGGTTATAATCATTATCCATTAAATAACTCATGAGTCACAAATCTGAGGTCTTCATTAACCCGAATCCATCGAGTCCTAACTGCACCATGACTAAAATATAAATCCCATCACGTACATGCATCTTATAATAATTTCAAACTCATTACAAGATCAATACAGCCATAGTAGCAAGTACAGCCGCTAAAAATCTCATAACTTACAGTTTGTTTTCACCACCACACTCAAATGAGGGATCCCAACAACTTCCTAGAGAGTTGAATCCTCTTTGTAGACTACGGGACTCATGTCAGTCGAATCAGTAGCACGGTGCGAAGCACACACTTTCATGAGTAAATCTGTGGGTTTAACTTCCTTTAGTGCCGGAAACATACAGCCCAATCTGGAATGTGTTTCCCAGAAGCATAACTAACATGGTGTACATTAGCAACTAACATAGTGTACATCAGCAACTAACAACGCACCTCTGGATCGCACGCACGAGCGGGTTAGCGCTCCCCAAACCACATACAGAGTGAATCCGCAGGTTAACTCCCTCTAGTGCCACTTGTAAATAAATCTTTGCCGCTCTGGTAGCCTTGTCTTGACACTTTGTCATTTATTTGGAAGTGCATTCATTCTCATCACAAACCACGTATACTTTCTTCTGTGAAAAACAAACGATTCAGCTGGAGATTTGGCAATACTGACTCAAGTGACTCGCACACTCAGATCAGTTTAGTGAGTGACTCAGAGGGAGCCGAATCCTACAGTAAAAAGGAACCGAATTTTACAGCTCTACTCAAATGTAGTTTAATGCATATGTACGCATACTGCATTTCCCTCATGCTCACGTGAAGGAGGCCTACCTGGGCAGATTTCCACATTGCGGTGTCTGTAGGATTGGCGAGCTGTACCAGTGTTGGGGGAAAAAGTAAACTAGTGTCATTACATTATTTGAAAAATAAGAAACGATTTTTTGGAACGCATGAATTGATTTTGATTCGACAGAGAAAGAATCGCGATTTGATTCGATTTGATTCTTTTGCACACCCCACTAAATATGCTCGACTGTTATAGCAGTGATGTTTGTTGAAAGAGGGAATTATAGAATGTTTTATTTTTGACTATTATTAGTATATATATTTTTATACACATTTTTTAAAACTACTAATAAAATGTAAAAAATCACCAAAATTGGCATGAATTAAAGGATTTGAATGTTGAGTTTGATTAATTTTTGATTAACCACCCAGCTGTAATACATAAATATACACACATATATCTTATATATAAATGTATATACATGTATATTTATTTTCTCAGCTGATCAGATACATTTCTTCAGTTTTCCTCATTTGACACTCACCAAAGCTCAAATGTTTGCAGACGGGGGGCCGTGGCGGGTGTGTTAAGAGATTAATTTGCGCCGTCGTGTCAGAGTGTGTCGTTTGTGCTACAGCGCTCATGAGGGTCGTTCTCCTGCCCCATCTCACTAATTACCCCACCCCTACTGCACACACGGATAATTAGCTGGGCTTTAGCAGGATGCATTTCAACAGCACTTCTCACTCCTCCTGCCCTCCCTCATCTCCTCCTCACTCCTCCTCTCCCTCATCAGCAGCCTCTCACCTCAGTGTGGCTTGATCCTCATCCTTAATGTCTAATGCTGCACTAATGCTGCGGAGAAAGACAGAGGCAGCCGTGGGAGCCGGACTCATGAAAACGCACAGTTTAGAACGGGTGTAATGTTGCATATGAAGAAGCGTGATGGAGGGAGTTACTAAAGGTGGTGGTGAAACTTCAGCTAGAGAACGGTCTGCTAGAGCATGTGTTAGTGTTTCTATGGAATTCATGGAAGAACACTTGTCTGTGTTTGTCTGTCCATCCATTCAGCCATGCACCTATCCCTCTATCTATCTATCTATCTATCTATCTATCTATCTATCTATCTATCTATCTATCTATCTATCCGTCCATCCATCCGTCTGTCCGTCTGTCTATCTATCTGTCTATTCACCTGTCCACCTGTCCACCTATCCCTCTATCTATCTATCTATCTATCTATCTATCCGTTCGTCCGTCTGTCCGTCCGTCCGTCTGTCTGTCTATCTGTCTATCCACCTGTCCATCTATCTATCTATCTATCTATCTATCTATCTATCTATCTATCTATCTATCATCCATCCATCCATCCATCCATCCATCTATCTATCCGTCCATCCGTCTGTCCGTCTGTCTATCTATCTGTCTATTCTATCTATCTATCTATCTATCTATCTATCTATCTATCTATCTATCTATCTATCTATCTATCTATCTATCCACCTATCCATCTATCTATCTATCTATCTGTCTATCTATCTGTCTGTCTGTCTGTCCGTCCGTCCGTCCGTCCGTCTGTCCACCTGTGCATCTATCTATCTATCTATCTATCTATCTATCTATCTATCTATCTATCCACCTATCCATCTATCTATCTATCTATCTGTCTATCTATCTGTCTGTCTGTCTGTCCGTCCGTCCGTCCGTCCGTCCGTCTGTCCACCTGTGCATCTATCTATCTATCTATCTATCTATCTATCTATCTATCTATCTATCTATCTATCTATCTATCCACCCATTTATTAATCTCTCTTGATCTGACAGACAGACAGATAGATAGATAGATAGATAGATAGATAGATAGATAGATAGATAGATAGATGCACAGGTGGACAGACGGACGGACGGACGGACAGATAGATAGACAGACAGACAGACAGACAGACAGACAGATAGATAGATAGATAGATAGATAGATAGATAGATAGATAGATAGATTTATAAATAACCTGTATGTATACAGACAAAAAATGAAATTAATTTACGACTATCTCTTAGTAATTGTTCCCAGAAGTGTGTTTAAGTGTGCGGTGTGTGTCTGGTATGTGTGTGTGTGTTTGTGTGTTTGCCAAGGGGGAGGGTAGGCATATGGAGTGGGCAGGAACAAAGTGAGTGTGTGTGTCCTCCTCCCCCTCTCCGTACTGTAAACCACTCTTTTCTGCCCAGCTGCCAACAGAGCAGTGTGTGTGTGTGTGTGTGTTCTGCCCTGATTCTAATTACACCTCAGCCTGTCTTGAAACCGTATTGTAATTTCACTTTGCATTATTAATTCCGTATAATTCATCATTCTCTCCCGGTGGTTTTAATGCTACAGTTGACCTTGTGTAATATATAACCATGTGTAATATCAGTCATAAAGGTTCACATCCCATTCACTCTCCCCCGTTACATCATCGTAGCGCTGTGTTGTCTAGTTATTGTGTTGTGTATCTGTTGTATAGTTTGTTGTGTTGTGGTGTTCCTGCACCTTGTTGTGTGTTGAATGTTGGTGTATGTTGGTGTAAATGTTTACTGCTTTGTGTAATTGCACATTGTGAGTCATATAAGTCACAAGCAGGTTTACATTCCCTTTTTCACGATGACGTTACATTGCTGCACTGTCTATTTATTGTGTTGCCTGGTTGCACCTTGTGTCTTATTGAATGTATCTCCCACTCTGAACTATCTACAGTGCCGTGAAAAAGTATTTGCCCCCTTCCTGATTTCTTATTTCTTTGCATGTTTGTCACGCTTACATGTTTCAGATTATCAAGCAAATTTAAATATTAGACAAAGGTAACCCAAGTAAACACAAAATGCAGTTTTTAAGTGATGATTTTATTTATTAAGGAAAAAACACTATCCAAACCTACTTGGCCCCATGTGAAAAAGTCATTGCCCCCTAAACCTAATAACTGGTTGTGCCACCTTTAGCAGCAACATCTGCAATCAAGCGTTTGCGATAACTGGCAATTCACATGGCTGTGGAGGGATTTCGGCCCACTCTTCTTTATAGAAGTGTTTTAATTCAGCCATATTGGAGGGTTTCCGAACGTAAACCGCCTTTTTAAGGTCATGCCACAGCATCTCAATTGGACTTAGGTCCAGACTTTGACTAGACCACTCCAAAACCTTCATCTAGAGGTGGACTTGCTGGTGTGTTTTGGATCATTGTCCTGCTGCAGAACCCAAGAGCGCTTCAGCTTGAGGTCACGAACTGATGGCCGCACATTCTCCTTCAGGATTTTTTGGTAGAGAGCAGAATTCATGGTTCTGTCAATCACAGCAAGTCGTCCAGCAGCAAAGCAGCCCCAGACCATCACACTACCACCATCATGTTTGACTGTTGGCATGATGTTCCATCCATCCATCCATTTTCTACCGCTGTTCCGGATCGGGTCGCGTGGGCAGCAACCTAAGCAGGGAAACCCAGACTTCCCTCTCACCCGCCACTTCGTCCAGCTCTTCTGGGGGAATCCCGAGGCATTCTCAGGCCATCCGAGAGATATAATCTCTCCAGCGTGTCCTGGGTCTTCCCCGGGGCCTCCTCCCAGTGGGACATGCCCGGAACACCTCACCAGGGAGGCGTCCAGGAGGCATCCTGACCAGATGCCCGAGGCACCTCATCTGGCTCCTCTCGATGCGGAGGAGCAGCAGCTCTACTCCGAGTCCCACCCAAATGACTGAGCTTCTCACCCTATCTCTAAGGGAGAGCCCAGCCACCCTGCGGAGGAAACTCATTTCGGCCACTTGCATTCGCCATCTCGTTCTTTCGATCACTACCACATGACCATAGGTGAGCGTACGAACGTAGATCGACTGGTACTGTAAATCGAGAGCTTTGCCTTTTGGCTCAGCTCCTTCTTTACCATGACAGGCCGGTGCAGCGCCCGCATCACTGCTGACGCAGCACCGATCCACCTGTCGATCTCCCGCTAAAGTTCTTTTTCTGAAATGCTGTGTTACTTTTACACCAGATGTGATGGGACGCGCACCTTCCAAAAACTTCAACTTTTGTTTCATTAGTCGACAGAATATTGTCCCAAAAGACTTGGGGTTCATCAAGGTGTTTTTTGGTAAAAGTGAGACCAGCTTTTATGTTCTTTTTGGTCAGCAATGGTTTTCGCCTTGAACTCTGCCATGCAGGCCATTTTTGCCCAGTCTCTTTCTTATGGTGGAGTCATGAACACTGACCTTAACTGAGGCAGGTGAGGCCTGCAGTTTTTAGATGTTGTTCTGGGTTCTTTTGTGACCTCTTGGATGAGTCGTTGCTGCTGGGGTCATTTTTGTAGGCCAGTCACTCCTAGGAAGGTTCACCACTGTTCCATGTTTTCTCTATTTGTGAATAATGGCCCTCACCGTGGTTCGCTGGAGTCTCAAAGCTTCAGAAATGGCTTTGAAACCTTTTCCAGAACGATAGATGTCAATTACTTTGTTTCTTGTCTGTTCATGAATTTCTTCAGATCGCAGCATGATGTCTTCCTTTTTTGGGATCTTTTGGGCTCTTTTTTAAGTGATCTCTTGATTGAACAGGTCTGGCAGTAATCAGGCCTGGGTGTGGCTGGTGAAATTGCACTCAGTTTTCCAAAAAATGTGATTAACCACCGTTACTTTATTACTTTACAAGGGGGCAGTTACTTTTTCACATGGGGCCATGTAGGTTTGGATAGATATTTTCCTTAATAAATAAAATCATCACTTAAAAACTGCATTTTGTGTTTACTTGGGTTATCTTTTGTCTATTATTTAAATTTGTTTGATAATCTGATACATGTAAGTGTGACAAACATGCAAAAAAAAAATCAGGAAGGGGCAAAAATCCTTTTTCACAGCACTGTATCTATCTATCTATCTATCATGGTATATTTATCTATCTGTTCACTCATCACTCTCTTGATCTCTCTTTTAGATAGATAGATACTACAGTTGTATAACAATGTGCTACCAATAAAAGCAGTACATTTTTATACAACTGTAGGATTGAAGAAAACCCAATAAGTTTTGCAATAAAATTAGTGTTAAATTACTCTTTGCTGCTTTTACATTAAAAAATATTAATCATAATATGCACACATATACAAACTGTCTGTAGTAAAAATCTTACATAGAAACATTTTTATCTATATATTTTAATTTGTACTCTTTAGTTTTAGTTTAGCGTAAAGTTTATTTAACGTAATCTGTTGATGAAAGATGCACTGACAAAATATCCATGAATCAGACATCACAATATTGATGGTTTCCTGGATTTTTTTAAACCATTTATCACTGTGAAATTTTGTTGAATTATTTTGTATGTCCTGTAGCAAACACTGAGAAATATAATAATAAGGCCAGAATGGTGTGGAAGCGAGATAAACTGCTTTGCAAACATGAATTGTCATTTGAGACATGTGCCAAAACAATTGTTAAAAAGCCTGTAACCCCGAAGTGTGCTGCGACACAAAGGACTGAAAGAGACACAATTAGCATTGTGACAGCCAGTGTGCGCAGAAGTGAGGGGGTAAAGCCCTGCCACAATGGGTTTGACTTTTTATACTGTACCTCAAAAACCAACACTCGGGCCACCAGCACGTGCCGCAGCTAAATCCTCCTCCCGCCCCCTCAAGCCTCCCCCCGAAAAGCTCTAATGTGGCGGCTGCCTTTGTGATTCGTGTGACACAGGCACACTTTGGGGCGATGTGAAAGGGGGCGTGAGGGTTATTAGTTGAAATGTGGCTTAACAAGTGGACGTAAAGGAGTTTAAGTGTCTTTCAGCTGCGTGCAGCCACGAGGCCTGCTCAAGAGGTCTTCGGTCAATGATTGCATCAGGCTCAATGCAGAGGGACAGTTGGTGGACAAACGGAAAATAAAACAATCGGACCACCAAAGTAAGATTGTTAAGAAAACACACACACATCAATCTGCCTCAACATCCTGAACCACGACCTCCTCCAGCACTGCAGCTGTACAGCAAAAAAGACCTTCTAACAGCACTGTAAAAATACAATTGAATTAAAAGAAAAAAGAAGATATCTATCTAGTTGTCCTTTTGTCTGTCTGTGTATCTATCTATCTATCTATCTATCTATCTATCTATCTATCTATCTATCTATCTATCTTAGCGTCTATCTATCTATCTATCTATCTATCTATCTATCTATCTATCTATCTATCTATCTATCTATCTTAGTGTCTATCTATCTATCTATCTGTCTGTCTGTCTGTCTGTCTGTCTTGTGTCTGTAGATAGATAGATACATGAAATGACAGACTGACAGACAGATAGATAGACATACAGACAGAGATGGATGAAGGAATGAACAAATAGATAGATAGATAGATAGATAGATAGATAGATAGATAGATAGATAGATAGATAGATAGATAGATAGATGGTTGAATGGATGGCTGGATGGCTGGATGGCTGGATGGATGGATCGATAGATGGACGTATGGATGGACAAAGGTATGAATGGATGGATAGGCGGACGGACAGACAGAAAGATAGATGGCGGGATGGATGAATGGATAGAGAGACAGGTAAACAGAGGGACAGATAGATGGATAGACGGCTAGATGAGCCAGGTTTGGTGTATCAGGTTTGGGTGTGTAGGTATGAATGAGCTCCTGCCCTGCTGTGTGATGTGATTGTGTGATTGAGAGTCTGCAGATTGGGGATGGCCTCCTGCGTGCTGCCGTGTCGCCCACTGCTGTTTTGGGGTGGTCCTCGTGACCCTGTGCCGCTACTTTCACCCTCAGCGCTCCCACGTGGGTCCGGCCGAGCGATGGAGCAGACTCCTGGTGGAGAATATAGCAGCTTAAACAAGTAACTCATCTCTCCGAGGGCCTGAGCGGGCAGGCCTTTGAAGAGGCCCCCGGGCTGCTGGTCATACATATGTAGGACGGACCCCACGATGGGACACCAGCAGCTCGGACCGGACCCCCGCCGGCTGCTCCTAATCACCCGCTGCCCCTCTACCTCCCCCCGTGGTGTCGTGTGTGGTGATGATTGTGTTGAAGCTGCTCGGTTTGTGGTTGATCTCTTACTCCCAGCAGGACGGGACGGCAGGGGGACACCAGATCCTCACAGATTTACCACATTACCGCTGACTTCTCCTTTAATTCCTCTAATCAATGATGATAATCACTCTCTCCATCTCTCCTCCTTCGTCACTCTCTCCATCGCTCTTCCTTCGTCACTCTCTCTATCTCTTTCTCCATTCTTCTCTCTCTCTTTCGCTTTCTCTCTCTCTCTTTTCCTCTCGCTGTCTCCATTCTTCTCTTTCTCCCACTGTCTTCCTCTCTCTCCCTCTCTCTTTCTCTCCCACTCTTCCACACTTTCTCTCTCCCTCATTCCCTCTCTTTTTCTTCCTCTCCCCCTTCTCTTCCCCTTTCTCCATCGTTCTCACTCGCCTTCTCTCTACATGCCTCCCTCCCTTTCTCTCTCTCTCTCTCTCTCTCTCTCTCTCTCTCTCTCTCTTTCTCTCTCTATCTCTCTTCATCCTTGTCTCATCCCTCTTTCTTCATGTCTCTGCCTTACTCTTCTCTCTCACTCTTTCTGCATCTCTCTCTCTCTCTCTCTCTCTCTCTCTCTCTCTCTCTGTCCTCTGCCCTTACTCTTTCTCCCTCCTTTCCTCTCCTTCCCTCTTTCTTCATGTTTCTACCTCCCTCTCCTTTTCTCCCGCTTGTGCCTCCTCCCTCTTTCCAGCGCTTTCTTTCTCTCTCCTCCTCTCTCTCCTTCTCTTATCCCAAATTTCTCTGTGAAAGATCTGTAAATCAGATCATCCAATTCTGTAACTGCAACCACTGTGGACTAATTTGATCACTGAGATTAGAACATAATACTCTATTAAGATTCATACTACTACTATATATTATATATTTATCTTTATTCCAGCCCCCCAACACACACACACACACACACACTCTCCTGTGTAAGTGGTTACCTGTCAGTTCCTATTTCAGCCGTCTCTCTCTCTAGTCACTAGCAGCAGGACTGAGCCTGGGCCTGATCAATGACCCGTATTGATCCTCTAATAGCGCTCGGCTCACAACAGGACGGCAGCTTCATGCTTACCACAAGCTCTTAGCTGAGTGGCCTCTTAAAGCTTTAAAAAAACATAGGACGGTCAGCAGCTGAGAGACGAGACGATGACCACACCGCTCACGGCTCACGGGTAGCGTCCCAAACTCACACACTGCTGCACTAAATATTGTGTGACTTTATTAGACTAGAGTTGAAAATTATTTTACATACTTTCAACGCTTGCACTGGTAATTCATATCTTATATGTATACTATTTGTTGATATTATTTATAACTATACACTAAAAGTAGCACCTTCAGTTACAGTATGAAAGAAACAACAAATCAAATCAATTCTGCATTTGCAAAAATGGAAAACTTGAGCTTCTTTATCATTAAAATAAAGAGATTTGATCACAATCCTCTAGGAAAATTCACATTTATTTATAACAAGTTGTATTTGCTGCTCAGCTCATGTCTTAAATTAAAAATAAAAATAAAAACAGAGGATGCCCTTAACTGATACTTAGAAATATTATTATTATCCCTATCATTTATATATTTTATCTCATCTTTAATTTAAAAAGATTTTGTAACAATCTATAACAGTTAATGAGAAATGGGTGGCCACTTTTAGTCACTTTTAGCTTTTAAAAACGTATTTACTTATGCTGCCTTTCAATTGTTATTTTTGGTCCCTATTTTTCCCTTTTAAAATGGTGGTGGTTTTGTCATTTTAATTTCTAATCATTTGATGATGTTTATATTTTTTCTTTTGGTCCATTTTGTTCTGTTTAATCGTCTTGTGCTTTTTACTGCTTCAGCTGCTTATGTTCCCTCCTCTCTTTACGTGCTTGTATTCGTAATGTAAAGCACTTTGGGCTGCATTTTTTAAAGTATAAATAATTAGAGTGATGTAATAATATGTTAAACTAGTGCACTGGCAACACATTCTTTACTTACTTACTACTACTACTGCTACCAATAATCTATATTGTTTATGTATGAAAGGTGTAATATCATGAATGATAATCCTTATTTAGAAAGCACCTTATCTGCATAAAAATGAAAATTATTACTTTTTTTATAATGTGGAAAGTGCATCACCAAGGTGTATTACTATTTCAACATAATAATAATAATAATAAT
>JAVGVS010002304.1:0-12057 GCA_032718565.1 Distichodus sexfasciatus
AAAACACTCATCGCATCCTCAATATTTCTGCACAACAACTGGTCAAAAAGCACCGAGTGTAAATTTCGAATGTGATTGGGCCGTTTGGCCAAAATCCTTCAAAATGTTGGAGAATTCGCCACGTTGATTCGTCACAGACCAGCACATTTGATTGGTGCTTACGCCCCAAATTCTCCAACTTTATCCACATTTGAACAGAGTCACCTGAAACCTGGAAATGTGGGTTCGAATCTCATTTTCCTATCCACAAAATGTATTTAAATACAACGCCACAGTAATATAACGTAAATAACAAGATAGCAGCATACAAATATTAAGAGGTATTAAAATGTTGGGTTTTTTTATTTAAAGGGTGCTAACATACATACAACATACAACAGGTTAAGCTTTGTTGTTTCCTGTCGCTAAAAAGGTAAACTGGAGTTTCTAATAATCCATACTTTGATTTAAACGCATACAAGCATCTCGGTCGTGACGCCATTTTGTCTGTTTCTCACAGCTTCACTGACCAAAACTAACCGAAATAATCAAATAAAAATATTTTTTAGCGTAGATGGCCGCGTTCTATTTGCGTTCTATTTAGCTGTGAGTCGAGTCTCTGAAATGCCAGCTAGCGCAACCTCCATCTCGCATCCTTCATGGTCACCCTTACCACTCTGTAGCTTCCCGGATGACGAGTGACGTCAACGAGCCATCTTTGTTCCCTTAATCCCAGCATCTATTTTTCATGTGTACATAGGGTGAGTTTGCAATGGCTCACATTACCCTAAGTAGTGTGCAACGAAAAGCTTTCATTCTCGAATATTAATATAGGGTATGTCCTAATTTTGTATTCATTTTGTATTTCCTAACCTCTTGTCTCTAATCTAAGATCAGCATGGATTGACAACTTTATCCCTTTCTGGTTTTGCTGGGCTTCTGTTTTAGCTAATTTACTTAACTTAAAATGATGTGATAAAATTTTGCACACATAACTGCTCTGTTTAGGGCTAAGGTCTGGGTATTATTTAAAGATTATGTGATCTTTTTATTTTTATTACTTTTGCAGAAGTATTACTACTTCTGCAAAACACAAGCTATGATTGTTTAATACAGTGGTTAAGTTTTGTTTTAAAATGGAGAGTGGGGTGGTGCGATGAGAAATATTTTAGTGGTCTCACACATAATTTTACACATATCTTTTCTGCTCAGTTTAAGCAGTTTAAGCGGAAATAACCAAGCTTTACTCAAACACAAAAATGTGAGCCAAGTTAAAAATAGTATGAAAATGTATTTTAACTATACATTTCAACAGCAATGTGGCAGCATTGGTGGAAACATGTGGCAGTCCAAGTTTGTAAAGAGATAATACTACTACAATTCTTTTTGTAACAATGCAATGTTTGGACACACCACATCACTATTTGTATAAAAAAAGTATACTCCAATACTAATATGGCACTGAAAAGTTGTTTAATTAGTAGTGCTGCTCATTTGACTAAGCTACTCCTCAACACTGACAGCGTGATTACTTGAAGGGGGTATACTGGCCAGTTTTACTTGCATTGAAAACAACCATGTCAACAAAGTCATATTTGATATATGGCAACATATATAGTATAACACAGTTTGTTTTCACAGTTGGTTGTATAAATTAACTAAAATAATACTTTAGGATATAATTTACTTAATTAAATCAAAATTATTTGCATTCTAAGGAGTTAACCAGGTATACGCATGTTGTACAATCATGGTGCTTTTGGTTTCTTAAAATTGTTAACAACAAATATCTACACTTTTTACATCTGGCTTTGAATCTGGCATTAAAACACGTGTTAAACTACAGCCCCAAATTCTACCAGAAAAGAATGATAAAGAAGAAGAAGTTACAGATTTCATGAAATATCATTTACATTTTATGGGAGGAAGCAGAACCTTGAACGTTTTCTGACAGTTAATATGTTTAATTCAAATTTATGTTCAATTTTAAGTCTGAATTTGAATGTATTTCGTTAAAAACAGCACGAAATTATAACGTTTCTAACATTTGTTACATATTTTATGAAAGACCGCTTACGTTTTATGGGTGGAAGTAGAATCTTGAATGTTTGCTGCAAGTTAATATGTTTAATTCAACGTTTATTTTACCTTTTTGTTTGGTTGGGGGGGGACGGCGATATTTTAAAATTAATATTACTGAAAACATTTTAGGCATGATTTACATGACTGAAAATCTGCACAACACAGTGTTTTTAGCAGGGATCGTTTATGTCAAATATGGCGTGAGAAGGACGGAGGCCTAAGCCTATTAAACGCGCACTACATAGGGCGCGACGGAGCCATTTGAGACGCACTCGCGCGAAGACGGAGAGGCGAGTATCGGCAGCGCGTTCATTTTATTAAAGGAACGTTCGGCGAGGCGCGGCACAGACGAGGCGCTGATCGCAGTTTGGGCTAAAGCAAAGCGGGCGATTTGTGCGTATTTCCTGCGATTGAGTGTGCGTTTGTGCACGAAACACACTGACGACACCGGTTTACCTGGAGAGAGAGTCAGCGAGAGAGGATAAATAAAACGCTCAAAGCGATTCACCCACCCATCAGAACCTACCTTTCTGTCGGACCTACACATACACAACAACCACACTAAAAATGTGAGTAGCTTTGTGACCGCGACTCTTTAATGTGGAATTTTGTATATGAGTAATATTTATTTAGTTTATTTCCCTTCGCTTTGTTTGTCTGTTTTGCAATATTCTAGAACGTGCCCGTCAGTCAGCGCTTTTCCTTTGCTGTAACGCATTCTGTTAAATTAACGCGATCTACTAAAGATTTATTTTTATTTTTTATTACTGATAAACCACCTTCTCTCTCTATTTCATGCATTTAGCAAGTCTTGCTTTTTTTATTCCAAGTGCACCAGCTAACAGCTAATATTCTATTCTATAAATAGGCTCCTAATAGCGTATGCTCAGCTCGGATGGCCTTCGTAACAGTAACAACATATTGCCGATTCAGAAAATGTAATGAATAAAAATGCATGTCATAAATGATTGTTCTACATACTGAGTATTATTAGTTTCAGTCTGTTTTTATAATTGTAGGCAAAATGTCAGGCAGCTGACCCTTTACACCGGATTGTACTGGTTTGGTTGAATTTGGTCGTAGGTTATTTGGTTACCATGGCTGGTGATATTTGTTGTTTCTGAACTATTTTATTTTTATTTCTGTTATCTGGGTTTTGAATGAGCGTCCATCTGTCACGCGAGAAATGGATTTCTTTATAAGGATGGTCTTTGTATTGCTTAAGGATATAGTGTCATTGGACTGTGGTTATATTAATAAACTAATGGTGTTAAAATTGTAGGAAAAAATCTCATCATTTGATTTTTAAATTCATGAAAACATTTTTTTTTCCAAGCGTGATGTTCCACACATTGTGGGGGTTGGGGCGCTGACGGTCATATTGGACGCGCTTGTAAGGCAACCAGGACAATCAATTATCTCCATTTTCATATAATCCTTATACCAAATTGGTTCGTTGTGCTCCATTTTCTTATTTTCTCGGGCCAAAGCTGTTGTATTTGAGAATGTCCGCGCTGTAATCAGACTAATGGCACAATGGGCGCACGTCCGATCTTCTGCAAGAAAAAATGGCCGATTCCGTCTTTTCGCTGCGCTCTTCCAGGCGATTTAACGGGCTTAGAAATAACATAGAAATAGCCTCGTCACCCCACATCCACAAATCACCAATGTAATAGATCTTATTTAAGACAACTTATTTATATTCATACCTAATTCTTGTGTTCGTGGCGTCTCTGATTTTTTTCACCCTTACGACGCAGGTGCCGGATTTATTTATTTATTTATTTATTTATGCGTCGTAAAGATAAGGCGCCTCATCTGAGGTTGACCATAAACCCTGTACCACTCGATGTAGCCTTTTCGTAGTATTTTCCATATGCTTTAAATTCCCAGTCCCGATTATTTACCATGTGTTGTTTGTGACTCTCGAACGCGCTCCTGCTCACGCACGCGCACGGGAGCGCGCAGCATGCGAAGGCCACGCGCACGGCGGGGGTGTTGTCCCCTTTATATGTAATTTTATGAAAATCCCAGTGACACGACCTGTTAAATAGCTGGGATCCATTGGCCTAATAATAAGCACTAAAATAATCTTGCTGGTTCTGCAAATTAGGTGATTCTAGGTGTCATAATTGAGCCATGGGTAGTTGGTTCCAGATTATACATTTTATGTGGGGTTTTAACTTTAAGCATCCAGTTTCTAAAATTCAACTGATTTTCTTGTTAAAACCTGGCATGTTCATATAAATGGCTTTACAGTTGTACAGTTGTCCACTGTGTTGAATGTGAGAAAATCTGATGAATTGATCATCAGTTCAGATTCGTCATGATTCCCCTCTGACCTTTTGTAATTCACCATTTCCGTCTCTGTTTTCAATATTTTTGGTCTGTAGAGGAAGAATATCATATCTTTCATGGTGGCCATGGATATCTTTCATGGTGGCCATAGAGAAGCATAGTTTTATTTATTAATTAATATGCTAAAACAGGGCCCAATGTTTTCTCATTTAATTAAATTATTGGCTTTTATGCCATGCCCATATATGTACTTCTTAACTGTGAATACTGAGGGATCTTAATAATCTTAATAATCTTAACAATAAAACTGTGTTGGGGTTAACAAATAAAACCGTGTTAGACATCATCTTCATCTCTACAAATCCTGGCTAACTTCCAAGGATCTCCAAATGTCCCGTTGGTGATTCCCTACTCAGTGAAGGTGACAGCAGACAGGATTTGATGTCTAAATATAGGTGGACATGAAGGAGAATTTGAAACAGAACCAGAGGCTACAGAGAACATGCCATGGAGGCAGGGAGGGATGAAGCCACGCTTAGCTTTTAATGCACCCACTTCTCTCCTGTCCTCTCATTCACTCTGTCCATTTAGCCACAACGAGAGGGGGAGGAAATAATTATTGTTTTAAGAAAATATCCATCTTTTCTAGGCTTCAGAGTTTTGAGGGATTAGAAGCAAGAGCTTTGCGGTTTTGTCTCCTCCCTGTGGCCAAATAGGAACACAAACATCCCCTTACTTGTCCATAAATTGTGTACTTTCACGCAGTAAAAACTGGACGAAAGTGGATGTGTAGGTTGTGTATTTACATGCTAGTCTTTACGTATGATAAATTGTGTAGTTTCGTAGTCACCTTACTTCTGATTGCGTCATCTGATGTATAAATGTTGGATTCTTCTGAAAGCTCATATTTGTCTTAAACGACTCCTTTTTTTGTATTACATTATTTTTGGATACCTTTGTGTATCTTTTTCATGTTCAAACAGTTGGTATGGTGAAAACAATGATCGCAGAACGCTGGCTCAGATTTCAGGACGGTTCCAGGCCTGGTTAGGATAGATGAAAAGGAAGACTGAAGCTTTGATTCACTGTCCTTTACCTAACCGCTGCTGCTACTGCACCTTTCACAAAGGCCCTTAAAAACAGCTTGATGAGCGTATTATGATTCAGTATGTTGATGTATTGAAACAGGAAGTAGGGGTGGGGCATTTAAAAAGGTTTGATCCAGATCTCTTTTTTGGTATTATTCAAAAAGAGTCTTATTATAGAAAATCTATATGTTTATAGTAATCTGTATTACAAATATAATGAGGGCAATAGGGCTGAATGTAAGTTTTCCGATTTTTCATTTCGCAAGGAATGAGTAGCTCACATAATTTCTTTTGCGCATATGCAGATAAGCTTAGCCACCAGTGGCTGAAAGTGTGAAAATCTGAACAAAGCCAATGTGTAAAAAGCTAATTGGGCAAAAATGAGTAAACGCCCACCGGTGCAAGATGAGTCATCAATAATTTTCTCGCATTTTGGACAGCTAAAGGATAAAGTCCCATGTGGTTTTGTAGTCTTTATCCTGAGTGTCTGAAAATGGTTATGATAGTATTTATGATATGTATTTTGTCGTAAAGACATGCTGATTGTTTAAAATTTCATTGCCAGGTCTGCCCCAGCCCCTGCCGGTGCACCTGCTTCAGAGGGAGGAAACCAGGCTCCTCCCAACCTCACCAGCAACCGTCGCTTACAGCAGACGCAGGCTCAGGTGGATGAGGTGAGTGACCTCACAAAAAAGCAAAAACTCAGAACCTAGGGCTGGGCAAGGTAGTATATTTCAGGGGACATGAAGATACACTACTGGGGAAACAGAATTTTTTAAATATATGTATTTTTTTAAATAATTGACATGGGAAAGTTTGGGAAATTTGGGAAATTTTCAGTTAAATTGTCCAGAATGTCGCTGTTATACCAAATAGTTCTAAATCACTATTTGTACCTCTTTAGGTGGTGGACATCATGCGTGTGAACGTAGACAAGGTCCTGGAAAGGGACCAGAAACTGTCAGAACTGGATGACCGGGCCGACGCACTGCAGGCCGGAGCCTCGCAGTTCGAGACCAGCGCGGCCAAACTGAAGAATAAGTATTGGTGGAAGAACGCCAAGGTAAACGACTGAGTAGCCCACAAGGCTGTTTATCACGTCAGGCGTGGGCTAAATCAAGCCAGCCTCTAATTGCTCTTCAAACTCTGGCAAAGGAGTTACTACATTTAACTCCTCGTTTTCTTATCAAAGCTTCACAGGATTGCGGGCGTATTTTAGCCCAAATGTGATCTTTAGGCCCAAAAAAAGGTTAGCTAACTTAGGTAGAGAACATTAGGCTACATAACTAGCCAGATAACACTAAAGTTAGGTTATTTTAACTTGTGAAAATTAAGCTATTTATCAACTGTAGATAGCATCAACTGACTATGCTAGGTACAACTAGATACAACTACACAACTATATATAACGCATTAGGTTAAGTAACAAACGAGATAACACTTAAACTACCTATTTGTAGATTGTAGGCTAGTTTAGCTAGGTTAGCTCCACAACAAATCCACAAGCTAGGTTAGCTAGTTACTGTTACTGTCATCTAACATTAAATAAAATTAGATAACTTTTTGTTCATTTTAGACTAGGTCGGCTTGACAAAAATACACAAATTAGGTTAGATAATGTTAATGCTATGTACCTTTAGTTAACACTAAACTTAACTAGCTAACATAACTTGTGTAATTTTGACTACATAACTGTCTAGCTATTAATTACCTAGATTCTATGTAGATGACAGTTATACAACTAGCTAGATAATAATAACATTAACTAGCTACCTTTACCAGAGGATGTTAAGCTATGTAACTAGATATCACTAACATCAACTAGCTACCGTAGCTAGTGGGTTTCGTGGTTTATTTTCATTTTTTACCTGGAAAATGATGACATTTTGGTACCATTTATCAAATGTATCTGAACTCTCTCTCTCTCTCCACCAGATGATGATTATCCTGGGGGTGATATGTGTGATTGTCCTTATCGTCATCATCGGTGAGACTCCATTTCTGTTGTTCTTTGTAGGACCGGGCGATACAATCTTAAATCCAATACAATAATGAAATTTTTACAAAAAGTATGATTTTTAAGAGGACAGTACTGGGGAAAATATTAGCAGAAAATAATCATCATGGGCAAAATTTTGTTGATTAGAGATTCCGAATGTCAGTTTTGATTATTTTTTTATTAATTGGCCCCACGTAAGCCAGCCGCGATAAAACTTAACCATGAAGCTCACATTGTTGTCTCTTTTCTTTTCCAGTGTACTTCAGCACCTAAAGGGCATGGATCCTCCCCCAGTCTTCGCTCATGACCACCCGATTCACAACAATTGAATTACCTACCCACAAAAAGAGTGTGAACCTGCCCCCCTTGACAAAAACCCTGTAACTCTGCTCTATCCCCCCTCAACTCCCTCTTAAAATGCCCCCTCACCCCCAGGCACTGTCTTGGCCGCCCCACGTCCATCCTGTGAGTGTGTGGTCGTATCTCCTCTGTAAATAGCTGCCCGCTTTTCTGAGAATCTCGTTCACGATAAACCTCCGCGGCGACTGAAAACGGTGACCCCGACGACTCTCTGTGTTTGAGGTCTACAGTAAAATGCAACTCGTCCTTTGTAGAGTTCTACTCGGATATAACGTTTTTTGTAGTTCGTGTGTATGTGTGTGCGTACGTGTGGGTGTGCTTTTTTAAATTATTTTTTTTATTTTCTTTTTTGTATAACTTGTTTATTTCTTTTTGGTTTGCTTCGGATCTAAAGAACTGCCTACCAACCTGCGTGTGTATATATTGCACGTTTCACTCATTCGTTCTCTTGTCTTGATTCTGCATAGCGTTGCTCAGTGAGTTAAAGTGTGTCTTTGCACATATGAGATAGACTCCTTTAACCGAGGTACTATATCAGTATCTTTCTTCTGCTCCCCATGCCATCTTTGATCTCCGTCCATGCATGCTACTTCTTTCATTCCTTCCCCGTCATTCTTTCTTTCTTATTCCCACACCTCCTTTCTTTCTTTCCAATTATAGACTTGTAGCCTTTTTGCAAACTGCCACAAATGATTTGGACCAATGTCTGTAGATGTCTCTATTTATTTTTTTCTGACTTCTCTTGAGTCTCTTAAACATTCCTTTAGAACAGTGTAGCAGTACGCTGTCTAGAAATCGCATGCCAACGTAGAGATCGTGGACAGAATCGTACTCTCCTAGCAAATGAAGTTTAGAGAAAAAAAACCTACATCCTAAAACATAGTAACATTCTTCCAGTAGGACAAAATCCAACAATTCACATTTTCCAGCATAAAACAATACAGCTGTGAAAACAAGAGGGGTTTGTAATTCACTTGTCCAAATTAATTCAGAAGGATGTTGTTAACAACATGGAACAGCATCGATTGCCAACCCTGATGTAACGGGACTGAAGTAAGAGGGGAAACTTTCGTGCACAAGAACCTTGTTTTTGATGGCGCTTTTTAAACAGGTTTATTCTGTGACTGGTTTTAGACTGAGGCGAAAACGAATTATGGAAAAAACTGTCAAGTCTCAGCTCCGGTCCGATACACAGCAATGTTCTTCTTCTACTTCTTCTTATTATTCTTATACAGCCAAGCTAAAACATTGCCAGCGAGATATATTGGTGTTTTTTTTCTCTTCCTTCCCCCCCAAAAAGCACACTGGTAATATTGCCGTCATGCTCCGGTGTGAACTGGTTGCAAATGCTGGGTATCTGTCTTCTTATTGTCTTATTAAATAGAGATAATGCCTTTTTTCAGTTGTTGTTTTTAAATGTAGACATAGATTATATTTGTATTAAGAATTCTTTTGTGTGTATGCGTGTGTGTTAAGCAGATAGAAAAGGGACCAGACAATTCAGGACTCTGCGCTACAGGGTGTGCCATCAGCACCTTTGTGGCCTTCGCAGTCTTGCGTGTGTGTGTGTTTGTTGGTTTTAGCTCTGTAGTTTATACACTGCCAAGCACCTGGGGGGACTTTTTTCCCCCCATCTCTTTATTTTCACAGTGCCCTTACCAGTTTGCTCTTATGTATACAGTCTCTCTCACACACACACATACACTTTACCCATCATCCCTCAGCCTCACATAAGACCAATCTGTCAGCATGAAATGAGCCAGCGATAATGTGTGTGAGCCATGTGATTCTCCCCTCCTCTCCCTCTCTTTTTCTCTCTCACAAATACACTCAGCCCACACCTTCCATTCCAGCTCTTATGTATTCTCTCTCTCTCTCTCTCTCTCTCTCGCTCTCTCTCTTTTCTTTCTCTGCACCTCCCCCATCTCTTGCTCTGTTCCCTTCGTAGTGCAGCTAGTCTGAGGAGGCTGAGAGCATATTATCCCTTCTTCATCCTGCCAGATTAGGCTTCTTTTAGACTACCTGGATGTCGACGGGCGGGGGTGGGCGGGGAATTGGGAGGCTGATTAATCATGACGACAGATGGACGAGTGAGGGAGGAGGAGGTGTCTGGGAAGGGATTCCTTAGAGAAGGGTCGAGCAATGGGAGTGTCCCATCCAGCTGCTATGACGATGACCTTTTTCGGTGACCCTAAATGGTTGTGGGTCTGGCTCAAGATGGCAGGGAATCCAGAAAAAAAATGTCAAAGTCTAAAAGTCAGGTGCCGAGTTCCATTGTCATTTCGCTCATCGCCATCATCCACTCTTTTTATCATTTCTGACTTGAAACGGAGAAGGCCTTAGTACATTTTTTTCCCTATCCTCGTTCTCCCTTCCACGCGCAATAGAGCGAAAGTAATATTAAGGAAAAAAACGACCAAAGACCGTATTGTCTTGCTTATGCTGCCAATTGCCATCAAAAACAGGTTTAGGGTTAAAGTGTTTCCCCTCTTCTCTGAATAATCTTGGGTAGAAAATCACTCAAATCTCCCCGCATTTTTTCAGGCGTAGATGCATTTTTACTTGAATAGGCCGCAGCAGGAATTTCGAAATAAAAGAAAAACAATCTTAAGAATATTAAGATTAATGACGTTTCCCCCCAACCTGGCCTGATGGTCTTAACTAACGGTAATAGCACAAACTCTTTATTTCTGTCTCTGTGATGCTGAGTATGAATCATGAAACTAAACATTTATCTGTAGCTGTTGAAAATAAATCTATATATAGATATATAAAACGGAAAAAAACAACAAAATCTGTATTGTTTGGTGTTGTGTTGTGGGGTATATCTGGGGGACGGGGGTCCTATTTTTTCAGGTATGCCCAAAAAAGTCGAAATTAAAATACGAACTTGAAAAATTTAGATGAATTTTATTTTAAATCACACACCTGCAGTGATTCTTGGTCTGTCATTAAATTTAAAGCAAGGGTGGAAGTGATCTGAAAACACTTCGGGGGTAGGACTCACTTGATGGACAAATCGCGAAAAGGGTTGTCCAAAGAAGCGAAGACAAATGCGGCAAGGAGTCTAAAAGAGGACTAATAAAACTTGATGTATGTGTGTTTTTTGTTTAAACATGTTATTTTTCTTTCTTGTTTTTTTTCTTGACGTGTGCGTATGACAGCATTTCTCTTTGTCTCGGTGTTTATTTTGTGCTCTTTAATGTGTGTGAGTGTGTGTGGTCGGAGGGAAACTGTCGCGGACAAATTTCGTTGCTCCATTCCGATGAAGTTAAGTCGTCGTCTTCATTGGAGGGACCAAAAGGAGACCGATAACTTCACCGGTTTTGGCACGGAATTCACAGTGATTTGTCCATTGCACACTCTTATTTGCTTTTTTTGCGATTATTTTAGAGGAGGTCACGGTGGAACTTCAGGGCCTAGTTTTGGGGACTTCTGCTTTATTTTTTCAGGTTTTTTTAATTTGAGTTTACTCTGTACTTTTAAGGACGTAATGGGACATATAAGGCAATGTAATCGCAAAAAACCTGCCTTATTCAAGGTTAGCATGTCAGTGCATTTCGAGAAGTGCATAGAATGAGAGTGAGGCCAAACCAACACACTGACCTGCTGTCATCTTTTAAGGTTCAGAAATTGAAGGCACAAGCTGTCTGAGAGGATTTGGCGTTTTAGTTTTGCGAATTTAAAGCAACACTCCATCCCAGGACGCATATGCGACTCATAGTGAATAAAAGCTAATGGATCCAAGCTGCTTGCTCCATTAGCTTTCATCCATTTTTAGCCACATTTGCTTTTTGTGTGCCGAGTTTTTTTTTTTTTTTGGAAAAAGATTATTTTCACGTAGTGGATGCAGCTAGAAAGAGATAAGAGTGATGGAAGCTTTGCGTAGATTATCTGCAGGTCGACCAGAAATGCATTGAACCGAGAGCCAAGCTGCTGTACGGGCGAAAGCGTTTGTATTTCATTTTTATATTTATTTAATTTAGGATTGCTCGGGTTCAAGGCTGGCGTTGCCCCTGCCCGTTTGGCCTTTTTGGAGGGATCAGGCCGAAGGAACACGGGCAATACCGTCTTAAAACTGCTTATTTTATTCATTTATGTACTTGTGGTATGCATTCACAATGTTCGAACAGGATGAATTACAATATTACAGAGAACCATTCGAGATCCAGACGTACATGACAACAATTGTAGAGTAAAATCTTTCAATGTCTACTTCTACTGATTAACATCTTGGAAAAAGTATATATA
>JAVGVS010002305.1:0-12055 GCA_032718565.1 Distichodus sexfasciatus
AGGAGACTCGGGAGGAGGCTGATACAGGACACTGGCCAACAGGAAAAACACAGTCCCCAAGACCTGAGAAAGAGAGAGAAATAATTAACTACCATCCTTGGGTTTTATTTGTATGTTCATACATATGAAAATAATAAGTGTGACCAACTGCACAGTTTCACACCACATCACATGATTTTTGTGGTTATGTTCTCAGAGATAGACAGATAAAACACTCCATACGACAGCCTTATTTAACAGCCTAAACTCATGTCCAGCACTGGACCCAAATTCAATTTGATCTAGAAATAAATCTGTGCATCTTCTAGTCATTGTAAGAGGCCTGTGTGCAGGTGAGCAGGGGACAGTGTGTTGTGCTACCTTGTAGATGATGCCAGCGATGAGTGTGTATTGGCTCATGGCAGAGTTCTGGTAGAGGTAGCAAGACCCCTGTTCCCCACACCGCTCCTGCCACAATAGGCACGAGATGTCGATCACAGAGCCGAATGCTATCGGACCCGGAATGCCACCTGGAGACCAACAACGAATTAGGGTGTAGCTATGCATCAATCTACATCGAAACATCCATTCAATGATCAGCGAGCCCATAGGGTCGATTCACAATGAAATTTTTGATCGATCAGACACCATGGTTATTGTAACGTCCCTCCCCAAACAAGCGAAGCACTTCATATTGAACATGAGATCATGCCATAAGTCTATTTGTGTATGCAACATCATAAAAACACATGAGACAGTTACACACCCAGTGTTCGCACCACAATCCACTGGATCCCCAGGGCGAAGGTTCTCTGGCTGTCAGGAACACACCTGTAGGGAGAGCCACAGAGTCTCCGTCAGTCTGGCACATACTGACAGGTTGGTCTGGTAAAGAAAACTTACATTGGAGCAGAAGCACTAACAGAGCTCATAGTGACTGGTTTTACCTGAGGGTGGCAGTAAGGGCTGGGATGCTGCACAAGAAAGTGAACAAGATGATGATGAAGAGGAAGACAAGGAAGGCAGGCATGTGGGTACAGGCCGAGCTGCACTTGCCAGCCACGGCCACACCCTCCTGATCAGAAGTCAGATTCCCAGTGACACAGCTGCAGCCGGTAAAAATCTGCACAACACATGCAAATGAATACACAAAGTCAGAATCACACATCAAATTCAGCTACCATTCATTCATTAAATCTCAGCAGTAAAAGGTACCAGACAAAAATGTGGTCACTGACAAAAATGTTTTCAGTTTTTAAAGAATTATGCTACGCAAATTGTATAATCATCGTGGTTTGACACACACACACTATCATACACAATTTAACGCAAAGGCAGTATGTTTAAGCACAATATTCTGCCATACAGTCATATCTGTACAAGTCAACCGTCTCCAAACATCTTGTTTGGGCCACGCTTTTGCAGATGAGATTGTTTTCAGACTCTCTCTTCCCATCAACCGATATTTCAACCCCCCACCTCCTCTCTCCACAACTTTCACCCTTTTTGTGCCATTCAGTCACTCAAGTCTGGCGTTTCAAGTGAGCTGCTGCATCTATATTGCAAAACTGTACAGACATGCTGAATCTTTGTAATAATGCTTATAGGCATATGTTGCTAAGTATAGACCAGGTTTGTGTACTGGTGATTAAAATGAATGTGTTACTTTACAGATTAATTGTGTTAAAACTGCTCTTCTACAGAAAAAGGGTTTAAAATGGCAAACAACTGAAGCAGCTCCCTGAGAGACAAAAAACTTAAGCATTTAAACTTAAGAACCTCCTTTGTTTGGGATATTTTAAAGAAGTACACCTGCATCGACATTAAAACTAAATAAACACACATCAACAAGCACTGTTTTAGAATGCAAAATATAAAGCACAATGTAATGCAATTAAAAGACCGGGGCCAGGCGTCAAGAGAATAACTGCAGAATTTAACTAAGCTTGTGATGAGGCCGGGCAGCAAAAACATCACTGCAGTGAAGGTGTGATCAGCAACATCCTCCTCAGCCTGTCAGTCCACGGGCCAGCTGTGTGTGAGGTTTAGAGTAAAGAGCCTATGCGGGCAGGGGAGGAGGCACATCAGATCCACACACCGGGTTATACAGCTCCCTTACACACAAACAACCTGCATTACAGCTCACTGTCAGATTCCCACCAGGCACCGGCGTACTGAGAGAGAGAGAGAGAGAGAGAGAGAACATACAGAGATTATTATCTACTGTCCTTGCAGTGCTGAGCATGCATGTTCGTGCCATACACACACCACCAGCGCGTGGCCAAGCCCAGCAAGTCTAGCTGCATGGTTTAAGATGACATTTTTTTTTATGATTATTATCTCTGAGGCCTGGGGAAGCCAGGTTGCGGCTGAGCCCCAGCTCGCGACACAGACTACACACACACACAATTCCCCAGATCTGGTATTTTATGTCCATAATGCTCGCTTCATTATGAAGTGCAGGCATATTTTGGTGTCCATTTGAGCCATAAATTCTTAAAGTTGATTTACTATCACTTCCCAGGAGACACAGAAACCTGTCGTTGAAGATCAGCTTTTGGTAGATTCACTTTTTTCACATAAATCTTTCAGAAGATGATTGAAAAAGTCCTTATTTCACCTTTCCGCTGCTAATCCTAAATGTTCACACATTTTCAACACTCTTACCACTTTCACCAGAATGGTGATATGGGCTAATTTTATATAAAAGAATAAAGTTATTCAATTAAAAGAATTTGTTGGCGCTGGTTCAGGTGGATTCTCTTTATCTACCTTGAGGCTTTCTGGTGATACAGTCAGAGTCAAGAGGTAATATGAAACATTCTAGAACATTTGACAAACATTCAATTTGGCTGAACACTGTGTGTAAGAATTTCTTGTTACGGAAAAGTATGAAGGAAAATGTTGGGGTAATATCTCATTTCTGGCTAAGAGGAGATGCTACAGCCAAATTAAACTGTGACTAAAAGTAGATTCATTTTCTGATACAGAACTAAAATGTTAACTTGTGGACTGTTGACACATTCGATCTAGATTATCTGTCAAAATATTCACACAATGCATCCATGATAAAGTTGGCTTGATGGAGCAAGCTGCCGGCGGATTTTAGTAATACAGATGCTGATGCCCTTTACTACGGACAAGTGAGAGAAAAACAAATGAACAGAATCAACAACCAAGTAAACAACCAAGAGCAGGAATCGCAATAATGCACAGTTTCAAGTATAAAACCTAGGACCAGATCGTGCCGGCCAGATGTTAATTGCCCGAAAATACACAGGACTTGAAACACCACGCACACAAACAGCCAAACAGTTTACCGAGTTTACTGCAACACCGGGGTGGCGCCGCCATCTCTGTCTGCTAATGAGCATTTGTCAACAGAAAGAGTTTACATACAAGCAGAGCCAACGGTTTCTGCGAGAAGGGGAGCTGCGTAGTGTGGTGACTCCCCGCCATGGGCACGTTGGGGCAGCATGAAGAAGATGAAGGCAGCTGCGTTGACCATGGCACACAGCATGCAGAAGCTTGTCAGATGCCAATGACAACGCAGGTTTAGTTTCTTTTCAATGTATAAAATCCAAGATAAGAAGTGCCTCATGCATCAGAAAATTCAAGTGGGAAGCCTTAGGAGGAGGTGGAAACGGAAGCATGTTCTTCAGGTAGCCCAGGAAATAGAATAATTAAATCACTCTGTAGAAAGACGGGTTAAGAGTGTCTCTTACCAACCAAGGGTGGTGCCTGGGATGCATCAACCGAACTGAGACTCCAGGAACTTGGGGGCCGACCGTGACATCCCGGCAATGAGAGTGGCCTCTGTAGCACCAGCCAGACACAGGAAAATAAACGTAAGATTCTTCAGTAGGAGTAACACTGACCTAGAGAGAGGGCGAGAGAAAAGAGCAAAGGAGCAAGTAAGTAAAGTTCTACGAGTTACAGCATGCAAGTGATACAGCACTTACCAAATCAGCACAATCAAATAAACTTAAATCGTACAAACAGAGGAAATCACCACAACAGCAAGGCTGTGGGAATGTGCAGAACATTCTATAAGGATTCATAATCTCAAACACAACAGTGTATCCTAGTTTCACATATTGTAAAGCAAGCAAGAAAAATCCCAATATGCACATTGTTTTGGGGAGTCTTTTTACAATAATAATGATGTGAATGATTCAAAAGTTATATCACAGTATTGGGATAGGCTCCGTCCAGATTACAGTTCAGATAATGAGGAATAAATTCAATATCTAGCGCATGGAGGCAGAAAACACAAATCTGTCTGAATGCAAACGTAACATATATAATTAAAGAAGTGGTGGAAGCCAGTCAATGGAACAGCTGAAAAATCGGGATGTTCTTATCGCAGAAGCCATCATATGCAACGATGGTCCAGTGATATAATACTCGCCTTCAAAAGCAAGAGGGTTGTGCTGTATTTTTTCTACACTACTCCAGCACTATGACACTACATTACTTCTTGAGCAAAACTTTAACCCAAAAGTTGTTTCCAGCAATTAGGCTGAGAATCCACTGTTTACGCCACAATCCTAGCAGCCAGTGGCGGAGCCTCATCAACTGCCTTGTCCAATCATCGGCAGGCATGTGGTCTGTCAATCAGTCACAGACAGCTTCCGTGATGGTGCGTCAGGCTTATCTCAGTGAGTAGTGTGTGTGTGACTGCGGGAGAGCGGTGAGAACGAAACTATCAGTATGTGTTTTCACTTTCAAAATTTTCTGCTCATGCCAGACCATGTCTTGTTTCTAAATGGCCCTATTGTTCTTTTTCACCATCTGTCCTCTGTGTTCCTCTTCAGGTGCAGTATCATGCTAACAAGCTCCTTTCATTCACTTGAATTGGGTCATTCTCATTCAAGGTTTCAGCCCTATTCGATTCCCCACTGGCTTTCTTTGAATGCTGCGCCTCTCTCTCTCACTCTCTCTCTCTCTCTCTGTCTCTACTCTCTTTTCTTCTCATACCACTCTGATCACTAGCTTGCCGCTGATCCTTCTGACTAGAAAGTGTCTTTTTCTCCTGTCATACCTTACATGTCTTTTCACCGTCTGCCAAACTGAGGGTCAGAGGCAGTCACCTGACTCCATCCTGTTGATGAGCCTCGACACCATGTAGACGCGTGGCGCTGAGAACCTTGTGTGGGGCATGGGGAGAAGGAGGTTAAGAAAAGAGGAAACAGAATATTCATTTACATACATTTTTTCAACAAGTTACAATAGGTCAATGAGTCTCCACTAGACGTGGAGTTCATAAATTCTCTCACCAGACATTTTCACCGCTTTACTCCCTATATTTCAGTGCTCAGAAAAAGGTTCTTTCGCCAATATTCCTAAATGCACAGGATTGCCAAGGGCCACACACGTCTCACTCCGGAACTGGGATGTAGGTGGCACAGCGAGAGTTTACCTCACTTGAAAATAATCAACATGGCTGCTGCTAACAGACCATCCATACAGTCATAAAAGTTCAACACAACGTCCGCCGCTTAGATCTCTTCCATTAGATTCACGCTTAGCTGCCAGGAAAACGTAAGCGCTTAGTAGTTCTACCTGGTGGGCGGAGCTTCTCAGATAGGAGGGTGGAGTTATTCAAATGTCCCCTACTGTGATGTAGAATTTGAGGAGAAATCTAAACGGCTCATTTAAGCACACGATTTCTGACATTTGTAAATTAATAATAACACAACTGACCATTATTATCAGACTTACAGTGTGTGTAGAAGCAGTACAGACGCAAATGGATGTTCAAAGAACAGAAAAATGATGTTAATTACTGTAAACACAGAAGTTTAATCGGGCATAGTATATAAATAATCTGTTAAAATTGCATTTGATCTGACTCCATATTTCAACCTGGAACATATCTTCATTGTGAAATAAGTTAGATTCTTGACTGATGCACTGTACCTGGTAGCTATGGGGTAAATCTTAGAGGTTGGGGAGGGCGGCATTGAGCAGCAGCACCTCCTGCCAGGAAACCGATCCACCATGCCCCAACCCACAGTGGGTTCTCTGGAGTCAGCTCAGTCCTATAACAGGGGAAGTATCAGTACACAGAAACTGAGTGAAAAATAAAAGGAGTGGAAATCAAGGAAATATTCTGAGAACAGCATTCTGAGAACCATACAGCATACTATTGTTTATTACAGTTCTGGTAGTCCTGGGAGACAGACAAAGAGGTCTGATATCAATCCAGAGATGCATATTAACTATAGTTAATCATCTCATTGCAAAGTGCCTAAAAAGCAGAAAATTACAAAGAACAAAGAAATAGTGGGGAAGGGGTGGTGATGGGCCTGTTGGTACAGCACTATTTAGGACAAGAGGACATGGGCCAAGTCTGGCCTGTCCTGCCTCCAGCACTACCACCACTGGAGCCTTTGCTTCACAGCCACTCTAACCCTAAGCTGGTCCATAGGAGACTGTCCTTCTATTTAGAAAATTTAGCTCTGGCTTGGCATGTTCAATTTACATAGACAGCACAGCGAGAGTTTACTTCACTGTGAAAATAATCAACATGGCTGCTGCTAACAGACCATCCATACAGCCATACATGTTCAACACAACGCTCCGCCACTAGACTTCTTCCATTGTGATTCCTACGCTAGCGCTTGTGGGAAAACAAACATGGCGATTTAGGAAACGCTAGCAGTTCTACCTGGTGGGCAGAGCTTCTCAGATAGGAGGGTGGAGTTATTCAAACGTCCCTTACTGTGATGTAGAAGTTGAGGAGAAATCTAAACGGCTCATTTAAGCACACAATTTCTGACATTAGTAAATTAATACTAACACAATTGACCATTTTTTACTCTTCAAACTACAGTGTATGTAGAAGGCAATGACGTAAATGGATGTTCAAAGAACAGAAAAAGTGTTATTTTTCATAACATGGGACCTTTAAATCTACGGTAGTTAAAGTAAATATTTGATTTGACAGTGAATTGGTATTTGCCTTGAACAACATTAAATAAGTCAATGCAATTTAATAGGACATAACTGAAGATACATTGATAATGTGTTCGTACACCACTGTAAGCAGAGGAGTTTAATCAGACTGTTAAAACATTGTGTTAAATTGTGTTAGATTTTGTCATCTAGGATAAAATGCCTTTTTAATACATTCTTATGAACACCTGGCTAACCCCGCTGTTTCTTGTAATTAACTTGAACACAAAGCTACTTAAAGTACAGCGTAAAAGTAGCTTTTTAACAAACAGCAACGAGAAAGACAAAACACTTAACCCTAAGCTGGTCCGGTGAGGTTAAACATGACAGAAACACTACAGAAGTTGCATCTGATAGGTTTCTATGCCCATGAGGCGCACAGTCATTGCATCACAGTGTGTTCTTGGCAGATGGGAGATGGAGACCACCGGGGCAAGAATGAAAAACTGAGAATCCGTGGCTGTGAAACAACTTCTGCATTTATTCTGTAACTTGTAGTGTTGCTAACTACTACATCATAACAGTAGCTTGGTTGTAGCTAGAGATGGGCCGATACCACTTTTTATGTCCGATACTGATACCGATATTGTAAATTTGGATATCTGCCGATACCTATACAAATCCGATACAGTTATTAGCCTTTTTAAACATAAAATAATGCTTTTAAATGTCTGAATACATGACTGAGATTATTGTTATGCTTAAAAGAAATGCTTACTTAACACTGTTTTCTCCTACTAAAACAATGTAATAAATGCACACACACGTATATGCTAAAATTATTTGTTCTCAAACATTGTCTGCTTAGGACATATAAAATATTTTCTTTCTTTTCTCTTATTGATTACACTATAACATTATAAAATTGAAAAAAAAAAATTGATCAATTGAAAATGAAATACTGAAGTTTGTGATTTTGAACCAATTTGACCTATAAAATGAGCTGCTTTTGCAGAGAATTGCATTTCCACAACTTCTCTTCCTGCGGCACTAAACAGAAGTAATGCATAAAAACGCTGTGAAATGACATTTTCACGATAAAACATGCACGCTTAAATAACCACTGCATGAGCCGCTTGTTACTGCTAGAACGCATTTTCGGTGCGCTGCTCCAGAATAAACGTATGGAAAATCGTTTAGCGCAGTAACGCGCCATACACCATTTTTGTGGGCTAGAATTATTCGAGTTATTGAAACAATCGTTTCAGCTCTACTTTACCGCAGTGCCACTTCCCATGCCTAACGAACTGAGCGTGCACGTATCTACAGATCGGCTCCATAGAGCGGCCCACTGACACCGATACCCGATCCAGCATCATTATCGGACCGATACCCATCCACATATTGGATCGGCTACATCTCTAGTTGTAGCTTAGTTACTTTTAATTATAAGCATCAACACTGATCAAGTTTGTTAAATGCCCTAACTGACCAACAAAAGAGACCACAGAGAACAGGAGCGATAAGAACAGACATTTCACAATAATATACATGATTTTGGCCTTTTTCACGCTAAAATATTTTCATCCTTATTCATGTTATTCCTTTCTCGACCCCTGTCTACAAAAAACTACTTCATGACCAAGATGCAAATACAACTGATGCACAATATTGAGACCTCATTTTAAAACAATTAAATGTGATATAAAGTAGAATTACAAAAAACATCTCAAGACTGAGCAGTGACTCACGTCTGGCCGATCTCTGTGTACATGTTGAGGAAGAGGCCACCCAACAGGTATCCAGCCGCCGGACCAATGATGGCCGCCGTATAGAAGATGCCTGGGGGTTGGAATTGGCTTTTTAAACTTAGCATGGTAGTGTGTTAAGACTTCCCGCACACCAACTCACACATACACAATCCATTGTTTCCCCACAAGTTCATCTGTGTCCATGTTGTGCTTTGTAGCGATACCTTGGTCGCCGAAGACCAGCTTTTTTCACTCAGGCTTGTCTACAGAGAGGGAATCAATGATTTGTCTTTGGATCGCTTTTGAAACACAACTGACGGGACGCTTGTATTATGTCCGTATTGGTGTATATTACCAAATTCACTATGAGTTCGGGGAGCTAAAAAAAGCTAAATGACCAGGTTCACTTCAAGACGATGTAGCTTTTCTATTGTTACATAATGCAGTACACAGATGATTTAATTTAGATTGAGCGAGGCTTTTAGGTACATAATTCCCTTAAAAACATGCATAAAAGCTTAACATTGTTATTTGCCACATAGATTTCTCATTCTTGAAACTTGGGGACCCATAATTTATTGTGCATATTTTGGAATTTTATGAGAACACTTCAAAATGAAGAAGTTTTATTTAAGTTCAGCCAAATAAAAAAGTGAAAAAAATGATTTTATGTATTGTAAAAGCTGAGCCACTGACCATCTCTCTGTACACAGGTGCATATACTGTATGTTGGGCTGACAGTAAATCTGATTTTGGAAAAGCCATGCAGATTCTACACAAAAGCAGGTGACACACATCACTAAATTGTCTTTGTCACAGGTCCCCACTGACCACAGAAATCCCCCCCCCAGTACACGCTCTAACAAAACCCATTATTAGACACAGAACTCGATCTTTCGTTTTTCCCACGCACTGCCCACGCTGACCTCCAAGAAGGAGACGTGCTTGTTGTGTATGGGGGAAACGGAAACCGGAAGGAGTCACTGATCATGTAGTGGTCAACAATTTCTAGTATACAGGATAAAGCGCAACTACTGTGACTCAGTACTTTATGAAAAATAGTTATTGTCTTGTACTCTAATGACACATCTTCAGACTTCTTCTAAGTGAGATGCTGCAGAAATAACAACATTATCAGTAATCAGTAAAACTTGTTATGAATGCTGCTTGGTCAATATCTACATTACAGTTACAGTTTCAAACACAGCTAATGGTTTGTATAAATTAAAACACTTACACGGACCATCTATTTCCAACGTGATTTTCACTCATTACTAGGCTGGGGTGATGTTGACTCAAAATGTTATCATGATTAATTAACATTTATTCTCGATTATGAATAATGAACACTACCCATATTCATATTATTTATTTTGGGATTTTTTCACTAACAAGGTATATACCAAAAATGCGCTTGTAATCTTTAGCAATACGAAAGAAACACACAGACAGTGGCAGACTGGACGAGTTGGAGTCACGTGACAACACACAGTAGCATGATTTAAGGGGACAATACATGAACACCCAAAGTGTTAAGTACTAATAGATTTTTTGAGAGCATTAATGGAATTTATAAATAATTGAAAGAATGTCATGGGCAAGATTACATTGATTGCAGGTTCTGAATATGAGTTTTGATTAATTTTTGATTAACTGACAAAGCTCTACTCATTAACACTTTTTGCATTTATTAAAAGAACGCTGACCTCACTTACCTATGTAGACTGGTGCATATGTAGACTTGACGTTCTCGTCCAGGTAGGTGACCCCAAGCGTGTACAGCGGCGTAGCCCCGATGCCGTGCAGAAACTGGCCTAACATGAAAACGAAGCGGTACCCCGAGAGGCCGCTCCCCTCACTGTCTTCACATAGCGATGTGTGATTCCCAGAGCACAGGCCAGTGTAATGTGGCACTCTCACCTGGTAGGGCGGCGAGGTAAAGTGCGGTAATGCAAACACCAGAGAGCCCAGAGCCATGATCAGGACCCCCCAGCCCAGCCAGCGGGGCTTGTGGCCGTTGCCTCCGTAGTAGCTCACGAACGTCAAGCACACGCAGGCCGCTATGTCGTAGGAGCTGGCAATGAGTCCGGCCTTTTAAAAAAGCAGCAGTCAATGTGTAAATTTAGCACAGGAGTGGACAACCAAATATTTGGTGGCTCATAATTCATTCATGAAAGAGTTTGTCAAAATCAATGTATAATTCTTTGTCCTGGCTCAGGCAATTCAAGATTCACCCTCATCTGGACTTGTGAATCAAATAAAAATGTATATGTAAAATGTAGTGAAACTAAAACACAACTCTAATTACAATTACAATTAATCAAAAATAAATCAAAACATACATTCAGAACCTCTAATCGCCACAATCTTGACTTCACCACGTCCGGTCTGCGACTGATTTGAATAATTTTCTAATCAGACGCACACTTTCATTAAAAAAATCCAATTTAATGGTTGAGTGTGTTTACATTACAAACCTTCTCAGTGAACTATCAGGGCAAAAACAGAAACTGGTTAACTGGTGACTCTAAATTGGTCCTGTAAGGTTTGACTGAGAGTGTGATTGTGTCAGTGTGTGTGCCCTGCGGTGTGTTGGCGCCTGCCCAACGTTGGTCCCCGCCTTGCGCCCGTAGTTTCCAGGATAGGCTCTGGTCCCCGACCCGCAACCCCGATAGGGATTAAGCAGTTCGGATAATGAATGAAGGAATGAATACACTTCAGTTAATCATGAGACTGATATGAGATCATATTGCGGTGTCCAAATTGAAACATATTTTGAACAGTTATTTTGAGTACATCTTCACACAAAACATGCTTTGACTGTCTTGGCTACACGTGATTTCCTTGAACAACTTTGTATAACTTTGTTTCAAAACACACCTGGTAGCTGCGAAGGTCGAAGCGTCTCTCGATGGACGTGATGATGGTGTTGATGAAGCCGTTGACGATCATGCCCTGGAGGAAGGAGGCCACGCAGAGGAAAAACAGCACCCATCGAGGGGTGTTGAAGGTCTGGATGAAGCTGGGCGTTAAAGCCCCCCATCCACAAAGGTTCTCAGTGTCTGAAGGAATCCCTGCGTCCTGAGTCCTGACTGGGCCGTCACTGCTTGGGCTGTTGGGGATGGAGCCCAAGGATGTGCCGCGCTGCAACCCCACAGGGCTTGGAGTGTCCTCGCTGGGCCCCAGAGGGCCTTCCTCCAGGAGCTCCTGCTTGGAGCTGAAGGAAGTGTCATTGTTCAGCGGATGGGGCATGGCCCCTGCAGAGGCGAGCAGGGAGTTTAATGGAGGTGGGATTTGCCAAGGCTTCAACGCTGACTTGAGTTTCGTCCTTGTTCTAAAAGTATCACAATGGTGGTAACAGATCAGGTGAGGACGGAGCAAGAGTTCGGATGCCTGTGCTACACCGATACACTGATAACTGACTG
>JAVGVS010002306.1:0-12045 GCA_032718565.1 Distichodus sexfasciatus
ATAGGTGACTTACCTCTTGGATCTGGGTGTTGGTGGTGCCGGTAGTAACGTTTGTCGAGCTCGATCCAGATCCTGATCCAGAACTGCTGACGGAAAAGTTCTGGTCGGTTCCTCTACCAGCACTCGAGAAGTTTCGAAACATGTATGCTGTTTGCTTTCCAGTAATCCAACAGAGAGAGAAAGAACTCGGCAGCAAATGTGTCAGCTTAGTCCGTCCCCGTTTCAAATGGTTAGTGGCCTTCTGACTGGACTTACTTATACAGTAACGCGCGATTCAAAAGTAAGTTAAAGCTCCAGCTTGTTGTGGGAAAAATGGTATATTCCATCTGAAACTTTGTAGGTGTGCATGGAAAATAAAAGCGTCTCGATGGTTAAATACATAACGTTGATTGAGTTGGAATCAAGAGAAAAGCTTTTTCTTTTACCTTCTACAAAATATCTAGTTCTCTAGATTAGTTGAAATGTCCGAATGATATTTAGATATTTCTGTTCGGACTAGATATGGTACTTTTACGCCCCTCCCAATTTACGGGAAATGGTGCTTTCGACAAATTTGCGTGACGACTGGTCACATGTCGCATGACGTATATGACCATATTTAGTTTTTTCCGGGAATCCCATTTTCGATTTTTTTCTGGTGTGGTTCACCCCATGTTTCTGCTACGCGAACACAAACTGCTATGACACCCTTATGTAAATGCATTTTATGTACTACTTGTCGTTTGCAGCAAAATTTCGGCATTTCAAACATATGTTTCAATGTTCAGTCTTTTAAAATGTCCTTTATTTTGTCTACGAGCAGTCCTTCAAGATGAGTGAAAACGAAAATAAATCTGACATAATAATTTTGTGTTGTCTGGACGGAGAAGGGGATTCGCCACAGAGAAACAGAAAGCAGTTCTCAAAGGTCATAATTCATTGAAAAGGTGTGAGACAAGTTTATATATTTTTTTTTTACCACAGCAAACCTCTTTTTAAAGTTGTATAGTCATGTACTTGGTTACATAAAAAGCCATTTTAATAAGCACAACACAATTTTAGTAAGCAATGACATATAGTTTATAGTGTTTATATCGTTTATGGTTGAGAATTCGTTCGTTTGTTTAAAAAAAAGTTTTTCTTTTGTTGTTTGTTATATTTTATGAGTGATGTGGCCGCGTGGTCTGGCACCACAGATTATCATCAGCAGCTGCTCTGCTGCCATTCATGTATTCAACGCTTCCCGGCATCACTATGACTCACCAGTGGGGTTGTACATGAACCCAGGGCGGCATGGATTATTTTCGTGCACGAGTTTATCTCATTTAATCAATAACTACAATAAATAATTGTCCTGACACTTGTCGAAGTGGGTTTATCTTTGTTAATAATTGCAATCTCTTCTTTCATGCAAATTGCCGTATAGTGGATCTATTTAGATCAGAGTCAGTTAAAGTAAACTTTATCCGATCAGAACACCAGTTTGAAATTGTAATCCGTGAACCATAATTAAATCAATACGGAGTTACCGCATGGACACCAGAAGACATTCATATTATATATTATTTCATAACTGCCACGACCTAAAGTTTTGTTTGTCTGCGTAAGCAGTGTGTGAGAAACTAGGTGGCAGGTAAATATGACATCATGTGTGAGGAATGGCTGCCTGGGACCAGACTGAGGCAGATCCTTAGCGGCCCAGGCGGGGACACACCTCACCCGCTTGCGCGGATCAGCGGGACGTGCCTCTACATGTCTCGCTTTCTCAACCGGATTGGCCACGACGATTTGCCCGCGGATTTGATACTGCTGACGACTGATGACGTTGCAGGAAGAGCGTTCTTTCACTATTTCTTACTGGCACTCCCATTTATTAACACGCCTTATAAATCTGCACTACTCCGGTTCTATCCGGGATCTCACCTCCCTCCCTTCATTTAGCTCAGGTAAATAAACAACTAATAAAAATATATGCAAAGTAAATGTTAGCCATTCAGTGTGTTAATGTAGAATTTCTGGGGGGGTTGTACTTCTAACAACAATATATGCAGATATACAAATATATGTTAATATTATAAATTACACATTTTTATATTAATATACAATAATACAGGTTTTTTTACAATCATTTTCACACGTCTCAAAATCATGTTTCAAAACATTTCACACATTCACCAAATCCATAGACCGTGTGAGCTAAACTGAGCAGTATTGTGAAAAAAATAAATAAAAGAAACGTGATATCTTACAGTAAATATTTTCATAATAAACTAATACAGTAAATATCCAGTTCAGCTGTGTGCAATATACTGTAAAATACACAACAATCAATTCAAGAAAATACATTCTGAAAAATGGTCCTCCGGTTTCCTCCCACAGTTGTGCCATAAGCATGTGCCATAAGTTGACTGGTTACATGTTTTCTCACAATATTTTCACACTTTTGTCAATACCATGTCCACTTTTTCAGAACACTTCACACTATGAGCTTTACAAACACAAACCTGAACACACCAGTTAACTTTCTGTGCAAAATGCACTAAAACCACCAAAACACTGCTGATAAAGCTATAGCTCACACACTCTCTCACTAAGACTTCTTTGTCACACAAAGTACAATGAATGACAAAACACAAACTTGAAGCACTGCAAAATGCAAATGTGTTGTGTATCCTGTGTAATATACTGTAAAAGAAAAATACACTACAACCACTTACTGAAAATACCTTCACAAAAAAAAACACCAAATATCAAACTGTCACAGTATGCAGCCATTTTCTTTTGTCATACAGCAGGGATAAATCTTTTGTGCAAATATGAAATAAACTGTAAACATAACCTTTTTACAACCATGGTAACCAGGCTACAAATAAACTCAAACTCAGCTAAAATCTGAATAATCTGAATGACAGTAACTGGTATGTTTACAGTTGGAAGAAGTTGTCATTGTGTGTTGTCACCCGCCCAGGATTGGTCCCCATTGGTCTCCGCCCCGTGTAGACCCCGATGGGGAATAAGCAGTTCAAGTTTAGACATTCTGAAATAGCAAATTGTCACTGTTTACAGTCATTTACAGATACAATAACGAGCCATAACAAAGTGAAAGTGCAGTAACACTTACAGCATTTTGAGTACAGTAACTTGTCTATTGTCTGTCAGTGTCTCAAAAGTATGCTGTTTTACAGGCATAATCATTATCTGAACTATTTCATCCCAATCGGAGCCTATCTTGGAATGACAGGCGCACACTGTGAGGTTAACAAGCACATACATGAACACATCATTTCTTTGTGCAAAATGCACTAAAACCTCCAAATAAAATGTATACTCCATCCAAAATTGAGTCGTGCTGCCATAACTACGGCACACACTCTCTTCCACGAGACTACTCTATCACACGAAGTACAATGAAAACAAAACAAAACAAAACAACAGGAAGCACTGCAAAATGCAAATGTATTTTGTACAGTTTATTCTGTATTTCACAGTGTATTTAAAAAAATGAAACAAATATGACACCTTTTATAGTGTTTAAATAAAAAATACAATAAACATCAAATTAAACTGGTTATAGTATACTGTAAAATAAAAATACATTACAATGCCCAAAAATACATTATATTCAATTTTTGAAAATAAATAAATAAATAATAGCCTAATAGCAAACTTGTACTATAAACATACACATACAGTGATCAGCTATAACATTATGATCACCTGCAGGACTGCTGCTACATAGCTCCATACACAACACACTGTGGTCTGACACTTACTACTAATGCTTACTACTTACTACTACTAATACTATAAGAACAGCATGAACATTTTGAGCAGTTTGAGCTACACTATGAGCTCTTCTATCGAATCAGACAACACAGTTCAGCATTGCTCCCCACCTGCATCACTGAGACACAGGAATTACCGCCACCGTGACACCAGTTTTACCAGTTTTCCTTCCTTGGAGCTCTTTTGGTAGGTCATGTCCACCGCAAACTGGGAACATGTCACAAGAGCTACAGTTTTGGAGAAGCTCACATTTATCTACCCATCAAAGTCATCTACCCATTATCACAAATATGGCTCTTGTCATGGCCATTTCCAGCCTTTAAGGACACCCTGGGCTTAGTCTGGACTGGATGTAAATTCAAAAAGGAGCTGAGTTCTTTTTTCAATTTGTATACAGTATATAACATATAAAAGTAGACTATAGACTATAGCAGACTGCCTGAATTATCATTTCATTTCCAGATGGATGTATGTTAATGAAATAAATAAGAAATAATATGCTAAACAGCTGTACAATTATTCATTTTGGGGGGGGGGACCTCTCTGAGTGAGTTTTTGCAGGTTGGGATGTCTGTAACACTTGCCCATTTTTATTCTTCCAACACATCAACTTCAACGACAAAATGTTAATTAAAATGCCTATTATATCCTACTCACTGCCAGGTACCACTGTAACTAAGTAATAAATGCTGTTCACTTCACCTGGCAGTGGTCATAACATTATGGCTGATCAGCATACATTATTCACCAGTGTACAAAGCATACTGCATACCTGGACTAATAAATCCTGCGCTCTACATTTGGCTACAAACGTTCATCAACATCACACATTTTCTCTTGCTATATAGCAAGGGAAAAATATTGCACAAATATGAGATATACTGTAAACTTTAAAGTTTTCATAGATGGTAACAAGGCTGCAAATAACATTAATTAACTCCCTGCTAGAATCATAATCTGACTGACAGTTACTCATGCTTTTACAGTAAGTTCGTTTGTGGAATACATCATCCCCCCCTTCATTGATTTCAAGTTTGTTAGCTTTTGAACTGTTAGCTGTTTTGAGCAGAGTATCTAAAGTCTGGCAAACAATTGTACAGAATTTTGCTAGTGATATTTACAAAGTTGTCAATACTGTGTTTTGTATGAAAGTCATGCAAGTATTTAGCTCATACAATCTATGGATTGGGTTAATGTGTTGTGTGAAAACGATGGTTTAAAAAAAAAAAGCTGGGTGTTCTCCTGCATGTATCATAAACATCTCTAAATTTCCAATCAATCTGCATCAATACCGTGTAAAGTTCCTACAGGACGTCGTTAAGAATGCAAGACTTGTACGTTATTGTCGTCGCACCATCATTTCATTCCTGGCAATAAACAGAAGCGTCACGAAGCATCTGGCATTCTGAACTGCCGTGAGCCTGTTTGACTGACAGTCCTGAAAGCCAATCCTCTTCCGCACTCACAGAACGTGGCGTCAAGGTTTGACCAATCAGAGTTTGAACGTGAGAACCGCTGCCACGCAGGCACGTTTTGCGACATCCAATAACAAGCAAGAGAGTCGGACTGCGAGCGTAAACGTAGCTGTAAGTACAAGTTAACCCATGAACTTTGCTATTTTATGGAACTGTCGCCTTTATTTGAATAGTAAAGTGTGTGTGTTTGATTGAATTTGACGTTGTCTTTCGTTTTTATTCCACTTCGACTACTAACGCGTTACAGTGTAATGTAAGAAACTAAAAGGCCAGTTAGCCATCCACATTACTAGTAAGCTAGTCAGGTCTGACATTAACGTTACCTTACCTGCTAGCTCACACGTTGGCGGAGCTCGACTGGACCTTTAGTCGGCCGCCTGCAAAGAAATTGCATCATATTATGCACTGTACATTCCCCTTTATTTGACAAACCTAGCTAATATTATTGTCATATCTAAAGGAGGAGAAAGATGGCCCTTCCGCATCATGGATACCGGGCTAGTAAGTATGAGCTTCCCACTCTTCTGCATTAAATAAATTTGTCGAATGCCCGTAATACTGTAGTAATAATGTTCAGATTGCGTCCTAAATGCAAATTCAAACGTCACGTTACGATATACGTAATGCCAATGTGGTGACTGTTTAAATGAGTTAAGGTGGATAAGTGAAAATAGATGGGAGCATTATTGTTATTCGCAATATTGCGTGATGCTTTTCCATAGGTCTGCCTGTCACCTAAGTGTGTACTTTATAAATCAAAGGTTTATAAGGTTTACATTTGCTAATCATGATTGTATGCTTAATGTTACAGCAAAACCCAGAGCTCGAGCAGCTCCTCCCACAGGGGACCCCCTCCTTTTCGAGGACACCAGTGGAGGAGCACCACCCATGAACAGCCAGAACTATTATGAATCAGGTTATGGCATGGGAGGTGGACCAGGAGGCAGCCAGGGAGCCGGCGGAGCGAACAGTCTCTTTGCAGATCCTATGGCCAATGCAGCTATGATGTATGGCTCCTCACTTGCCAACCAAGGCAAAGATATGGTGAACAAAGAGGTGAGCAGAAAATGTGAAGCTGGAACTGTTACCTATTGCATCCAGCTTTAGTGCATCCCTATCCTGATCTCACTGTGTTTTGTCCTCTACAGATCAGCCGATTCATGTCAGTGAACAAGCTGAAGTATTTCTTTGCCGTTGACACCAAATATGTCATTAAGAAATTGATGCTTCTCATGTTTCCCTATACACATCAGGTAAAAATATATCTGTTATCTGAATAAGAACATGTCTACATCCAGTCTTAGTCTTGTCAGTAGTACCATCTCAGGTTTTTTTTTTTTTTTTAAATAAGTGTCTATAACAGTTCTCTACATGAAACACTTAAAGTGCTGATCATGAAATGAGGGATCATAATCTTGTCTTGCCACATGCTGATTTTGAAAGGCTTTATCAGTTGTAACAAAAAGAACATACACCCGATAAATGTCAAATACAGTACTGTGTTGTACCTGTTCTCTTGTAATCTGTTCTGATGTCATCAGGACTGGGAAGTTCGTTACCATAGAGACACTCCGCTCACTCCTCGGCATGACGTCAACGCTCCAGATCTCTACATACCCAGTAAATAATGTTTAGTGTTGGATGGATTTAATAGCTATTAAAATAAAAATGCTCCAAATGTGTGAATATTACCTTGAATTTACCATTTTATAAAGCAACAAAATAAGAAGATAAACAAAACTAGTGTTGGGTTCCAGGTGAAGTTATCGTGAAGTTGTAAAGTATTAGTATGTCATTGATTTTATGATGTTCTCTTGTCATATTTCTAGTTTGAATTCATTTAGTCCCAAGCAACTGCTTGAAAAACTGTGTTTTCACAACTATATTGTAGCAGATTCCCTGCTTATAGAGTCTGCTTGCCATAAATGTTTTTTTTTGTTTCTGTTTTCTTGCAGCAATGGCTTTCATAACCTACATTTTGCTCGCAGGAATGGCTCTAGGAATACAGAAACGGTAGGTACTCATGCATCACTAACCCAAAAGTAAATTTACATGAAGTGCTCTAACATCCTTGGAGAACATTTTTAATGTGTGGAATAAATGTACAGTATTATACAAATGACTACTTCTCATGTGGAACAAACACATCACTGAATTAAACAGTAATGTTTCTTTTATTGTCATGTTTGTGAGTTTTGTTACTCTTGTGCCTTCTAAATTTCTCAATTTCTGCACTGGAAGATTCAGTCCAGAGGTCCTGGGTTTATGTGCCAGCACAGCTCTGGTTTGGGTTATCATTGAAGTTCTTGTGATGTTGCTGAGTCTCTACCTGCTGACAGTGCACACAGATCTTTCCACGTTTGACCTTGTGGCATACAGTGGATACAAATACGTTGGGTGAGTTTGTTTTAGGCAAATCTTATCTTATGTCATTGTTGTCTTGGTTACATGTCTGTTATGCCATGATTTACATAACCTTGTGGTTTTGATTTTCTTCAGAATGATTTTCACTGTCCTGTGTGGGCTGCTCTTTGGCAGGGACGGCTACTTTGTTGCTCTTGCCTGGTCTTCTTGTGCCCTCATGTTTTTCATAGTAAGTGCTTGAAGAGTTTCAGATTATTTTACCATTTTTATAGTTGATAATTATTTGGACATGGATGTGAATGTCAACCAAAACCTGAATATATCTACCTATAAGGTAGCTGAAGATGATGAAGCATGGAAATGCTTTAAAGTACTTAACAATACATGTTAGGAATTTTTGCCTGCCTTTTATTCCTCTATTTCAGTCCCTTTTAGAACAGGCTGTTTCTTATTAGTATTCCTAAAAGCAAATGATCTGCTGCTACCCACACCCCACTCCGGAACTGGGACGTAGACGACATGGCGAGTGTTTACCTCACGTGAAAATAACATTCCTGCTGCTAACAGACCGTCCATACAGCCATACATGTTCAACACAACACTCTGCTGGTAGACTTCATTGCGATTACAGACTTCATTGCAGTTCTACCTGGTGGCTTCTCAGAAAGGAGTGTGGAGTTATTGAGATATTCCCTACTGTGACGTAGAAGTAGAAATCTAAATGGCTCGTTTAAGCACAGGATTTCTGACACAATTGACCGTTTATATCACTTAACTTACAGTGTGTAGAGGCAGTACAGCCCCAAACGGTTGGCCAAAGAACAGAAAAAATGACTTTTCATAATACCGCCTTCACCTCTAAGTATTAAAATAACTTTTTAAAATAACTTTTTAGAGCATGTAGATATGTATTATACTTGGTCCTTTTAGTATGAACTCCATGTTGTTGGCATTAAACTTCACTTACTTTGCATTACTTTTAGCAAAGTACTTTTCATTCAGTTTCGATTACCCTTTATAGGTATTTTCTTGTTTAAGAAATGCAAATAAATAGAGAAAACCGCAAATTGTGTGTTGCTCCATTTTCTGTTTTCAGGTCCGCTCCCTCAAAATGAAGATCCTTTCGTCATTGTCAGCAGACTCGATGGGAGCCGGAGCAAGTGCTAAGCCTCGTTTCCGCTTGTACATTACCGTTGCCTCTGCTGTCTTTCAGCCTATCATCATTTACTGGCTCACTGCTCATTTGGTCAGATGACCAGGAGCAGAGGTACACATGGAGGAAAAGAATTTATGAACTTGAGACGCAATGAAAAGACGTGTGAAAATGATTACACCTTAATTTGTTCCCAGTACAGCAGAACAAGTGACTTGTTGATACTCATCATTAAACTGTGCTTGGCTTTTGAGGACACGGACATGGAATTCCTTATTCACTTTTATAGAAGGTGAATGATAGTTTGATACCAGGTATCCTTCACCGCCTTCTTTGTCATGAATAGTTTTCCCAGCAGTGTGTTGCAAGCCCTTGTTGTCTAATTATTATTGCTGAATCAGATGTGCTGGCAACAAGGCAAAACATGAAAATGGTTTAGGACGGTGTATCTTGCAGACTGAAACTGTATGCCCATGTTTTGACCAAAGATTCACATTGGAACTTTTTAAAACTATATTGGTTCTTTTACTTCCTATTCCTGCCTTTAAAGTCACAGTTCAGAAAGTGTTGTATGAAGTTCTGTGACAGTTAAAACAGTATCACCTTTATTTCGAGCTGGAAAAGCCCACCTTAATGTTTTGAGATACAAAATTGATGAATGCAATTTTTTTTGTTCATTTTCACCTTTAAAGATTGTCCGTTACGCTCAGTGAGATATTATGGTAATAGTGCTGAACACATTGTCTGCTGAGCCTGTGTGCCCTTCTTTTATATTTATCTGTGCATGGACAGTGTTTTTTCTTATAGTAAAATAAATTGTTAATTGGGATTTTAAAAGGACAATCCATCATTTCTGCTTTAATTGTTTTTGTTCAAATCCATTTGTACACCATACATTTTATTCCCTTCCTATTGGCCACATACAGCAACTCGACAACCTTTTTAAGTAATTAAAAATTTTCCCATAATTAGTTGGTGGGAATCTTTACAGTTTTTCAATGCTATCAAGCATTTACCTATACTTAACACACTCTAAACAGAACCATAGCACACAATTAGCCAGGCAGTTAATTTTCTGCCCAAACACATAGTTTTGAATACTTATTTTACATTTAAAAATGCAAAACACCTTACTTAACATGTCCAAATTTTATATTTAATAATTACAGTTGAGAATAAGGGAACAAAATTTAAAAAACAAAAATAAATTGAGCATTTGGCCACGTTTTTGTGGCCATCACATCTTAAACTACATTGTCTGATGAAAATTACAAAAATCCTTATGTCTCTCCCAAATCTCCCCTGTGGGTTTTTGCAGGATTTTTAACTGCTTTTCTACAGTTAGGCCCAGAAATAGTTGGATAGTGACACAATTTTCAAGATTTGGGCTCTGCATGCCACCATATTGTATTTGAAATGAAACAACTGAGATGCAATTGAAGTGCAGACTTTCAGGTTTAATTCAAGGGGTTGAACAAAAATATCCTATGAAACGTTTAGGAATTGCAACCATTTTTCTACAAAGTCTCCTCGTTTCAGGGGCTCAAAGGTGATTGGACAAATTAACATTACCATAAATAAAAAGTTCATTTTTTATACTTTGTTGAGAGTCCTTTGCAGGCAATAACTGCCTGAAGTGTGGAACCCATGGACATCACCAAACGCTGGGTTTCCGCCTTTGTGATGCTTCGCCAGGCCTTTACTGCAGCTGTCATCAGTTGTTGCTTGTTTGTGGGTCTTTCTGCTTTAAGTTTTGTCTTAAGCAAGTGAAATGCATGCTCAGTCGGGTTGAGATTTGGTGACTGACTCGGCCAGAATCAATATTGCAGAATATTCCACCTCTTTGCCTTAAAAAACTCCTGTGTTGATTTCGCAGTATGTTTTGGGTCATTATCCATCTGTACTGTGAAGTGCTGTCCAATCAACTTTGCTGCATGTGGCTGAATTTGAGCAGAAAGTATATCCCTATACACTGCAGATTTCATCCGGTTGCTTCTTTCTTCTGTCACATCATCAATAAACACCAGTGACCCAATGCCATCACTTTGCCTCCACCCTATTTTACAGAAGATGTGGTGTGCTTTGGATCATGAGCCATTCCAAGCCTTCTCCATACTTTCTTCTTCCCATCATTCTGGTACAGGTTGGTCTTAGTTTCATCTGTCCAAAGAATCAATCCTGTTCCAGAACTTGGCTGTCTTCTTTAGACTTTTTTTGGCAAAGTCTAAGCTGGCATTTCTGTTTTTGAGGTTGATTAATGGTTTGCACCTTGTGGTGAACCTTCTGTATTTGCTCTCATGAAATCTTCTCTTTATGGTAGACTTAGATACTGATACACCTACTTCCTGGAGAGTGTTCTTCACTTGAGTGGATGTTGTGAAGGGGTTTTTCTTCACCATGGAAAGGATCCAATGATCATCCACCACTGTTGTCTTCCTTGGACGTCCAGGCCTTTTTGAGTTCCCGAGCTCACCAGTGCACGCCTTTTTCCTCAGGATGTGCCAAACTGTTGATTTGGCCATTCTTAACATTTCCGCTATCTCTCTAATGGATTTTTTCTTTTCTTCAGCCAAAGGACGGTCTGTTTCACTTCCATTGAGAGCTCCTTTGACCGCATGTTGTGTGTTCACAGCAACAGCTTCCAAATGCAAATGCCACACCTGGAATCAAAATCAGACCTTTTACCTGCATAATTGATGATGGATTAAGAGGGAATAGCCCATGAAAAAAGCTTTTGAGTTAATTGTCCAATTACTTTTGGTCCCTTAAAAAAGAGGCGGCTACATATTAAAGAGCTGTAATTCCTAAATCCTTCCACCAATTCGGATGTGAATACCCTCAAATTAAAGTTGAGCGTCTGCACTTTAAGCCCATGTTGATTTTATAACTGTATATTGAATATGTTTTGGTAAACAGCTAAAATAACAAAACTTGTGTCACTGTCCAAATATTTCTCAGCCCAACTGTATATATTCTACCAGGTGTTCTGCTAACACCTGTACATAGTAGGGCAGTAGGTATTAAAGTTCTTTGAGCCGCTTGCTGTTCCTGTCAGAAGACACTATAGAGATGTTTCACAGAATGTTAGTCGGGCTGATGCAGTTTATGTAGTGAAAGATCTGGTTGATTTGGTTCATACAATTCTAGTGTGAATATCTCATAGTTTCATTGTATTGTCAGCGATGGCCATTCCTACAATGGCGTGTTCGTGGTCCACAATGAGAAGCCTTGGTCATCTTGTCCCAGAAGAAGGAAGACATGCAACAGATGTGCCAGGTAGCATTGGGT
>JAVGVS010002307.1:0-12043 GCA_032718565.1 Distichodus sexfasciatus
CTCAAGAAAGTCACATTTTTAGGATGGAAAGGGTAAGTTTTTCAGCTAAAGTGATTCACAACAGTACAGTATAGACCTTCCACTGTTTCAAAACACTAAAAACAAAAAATCCACCATTTTAGCTCACGCAACATAAACGCTCGTTTTTCTCGGAAACCTCCGTTGCGACTGGTTTCGCCAGGACAGCGTCACATATAAGTCATCAAACATCAACATCAAAAACATCAGATATCGGTACTGGCCAATAATTCCCTCATCATGCCACCCTAATTATTAGTCATTGTGAATACAGCACACAGAAATTTGTCCCCGGGAAGCAGTAGTACCTTTACTGACCGGTCCGGGACTTGAAACAGAAAGCATCTGATCACTGGGAGAACTCCCTAACCATTACGATACCAGCTGCCCCGTGTCCTGTGTTTTTGGGTTTTATACGAGCTGTGTTGAGACTGGGAGGTTATATAAGATTGGGGCCGTCATCCTCCCAGCGCTGGGTGACACGCTGCTGTGGTTTATCTCTTGTCCGGTTTTGTTGAACAGCTCTTGGACAAACTGATTGTAGTCCCTGCTGGTTGGTGCCAGGCTCCAGACTCCAGCTCTGTCTGTCTCTCAGCAGGGGGGATTTGGATAATAAGGTGATGGTGTGTTGTTTTTAATCCAGCGGCATTTCCCCCTGCTGTGCAGTGTAATGAACAGCACCTTCTCCCTGCCTTCCTGCTCCAAAAGCTGCTGATTTCAGAATTATTCACTGCTTTTCCAGGTAGTCTCATGGACTGTGTGTGTGTGTGTGTGTGTGTGTGGGGACATGTATTTATCGCATTGTGGGGACCATTTTGTCCCCTAAAATCACTTTTATCTGTTTTTTGGGGCTTTGTGGGGACATTTGAGAGGTCCCCATGAGGAAAAACGACTTTATAGAAAATGTGCTTGTTTTATTTGAGAAACTAAAAGAGGTAAAAGATGTGCTTTTGGTTACTGAGGTTAAGGTTAGGGTTAGGATTAGGTGTAGGTGTAAAATTATGTACTTAGTCATTATGGGAGTCTATGGAAGGACCTCACAAAGATAGTAATAGAAGACTGTGTGTGTGTGTGAGACTAGGTGTGTGTGTGTGTGTGTTCCTGTATTTTTGTGTGACTGTCTGTCCTTGTCTGTGTGGATCTGTGTTTCTCTGTGTTTTTGTCTGTGCCTCTCTGTGTGTCTATGTCCCTGTGTGTGTGTGTGCGTATGTGTGTGTGTGTGTGTGTGCGCGTGCGCACACGCGTCTGTCTCTTTGCCTCTGCGTCCATTTGTCTGCCGCTGTGTGTGTGTGTGTCTGTGTATTTGTGTTGGCGTGTGTGTCTGTGTCGCTGTGTCCATCTGTGTGTGTCTGTATATTTGTGTCTGTGTTTCTGTCAGTGTGTGTCTGTCTCTATTTGTATGTGTTTGTGTGTGTGTGTGTGTGTGTTTGTGTATTTGAGTGCATGTCAGTGTATTTGTGTGTGTGTGTTTCTGTGTTGCTGTGTGTCTGTGTATTTGTGTCTGTGTCAGTGTGTGGGCTTGTATAATTGTGTCTGTCTCTGTCTTTCTATGTCTGTTGTTCTTTATGTACCTGTCTGTTTGTCTTTGTGTCTGCCTCTCTCTGTATGGTTTCCTTCCAGAGTGTCTGTACATGTGTGTGTGTGTGTGTCTGTGGCCGGGGGAATCATACTCACTGAGTCTGTCCAACATGTGTGTGTATTCTGATGTGGTGGTGGAGCTCCAGTCCCACCACCAAGGAAGACGCGATGGAACATTTCATCATTGTATATGGTGTGTGTGTGTGTGTATACATGGAGCTTCAGAACTTGCTGTGGAGTGAATGCGTCTTAACTGCTGTTTATCCTACAGTAAAGTTGAACTCATTCACTTTTATGAGGAAAGAGGGACTTGTCGTGTGCGTTACTTCATTACAGGTCTGAGGTCAGTGCTGTTACTGTGTGTGTGTGTGTGTGTGTTGAACTCCACTTAAAACCTTGAGCTTCTTATTGACTCTCGTGCTGGGCTGGAGGTCAAGTTTTGGAGGCTTCTAGCCGAGTCTTATAGGGCAGCACAAATCACTCTAGACTGAGAGAATGGGGGAGTGTGTGAGCAAGCGAGAGAGAGAGAGAGAGAGGATGTAAAAGAAAGAGGGGAGATGAGAACGAGTGTGTGAAAGAGAGAAGGAAGGCCTTGTGAATGTAGCTCTCGTATTGTAATATGAAGTCTGAAGGGATTTGCTTTCTTTTGCTGGAGCGAGCAGATGGTCGCTCATAGCTGGAAACATTGTGCTCACTTTCACCAGCACGTCCAGGATTTGTTCTCTATTTATCCCTCTCTCCCTCCCTTCTTCCTCGCTCTCTTTTTCTCCTCCATCCAGAGGGTTTGTTCATCAGCTCGAACGTCGGTCACAATGTGCATCAGAGGTTATTCCAGGGTCAGATTCGTGAAGTGCTCTCTGAATCCGGGAGTGTGTGTGAGTGAGGGTGTGTGTGTGATGAAGAGGAAACCCTAACGGTGCGTAATCCCCTGTTTGCCGAACGAGGCCGTGTCACTCCGGGCGACTCTCTCCCTCCTTGGTGACTGGTGATGGATGGAGGCATCAGGGCGGTTAATGAAGGAATCAGTGAGCGTTTGCTCTCATCCGGGCAGCGGTGCGTCGTCTAGCCACGGGCAGAATAAATGAGACGAGCAGCAGGACACACAGGTACGAGATGAGCACAGTAAAGGGGTCTCCCGATTCCGATTATTAATAATCAAGGAGGCCAGTAACTGGCGATGCACCGTTCCGATACGTGGATCAGATATCAGTCTGATAACGACTCAAATAGCATTGGGCCGATCTATGTGCTAACGTGCACCGGGTTGGTTGCTAACGTGCACCGGGTTGGTTGCTAACGTGCACCGGGTTGGTTGCTAACATTGCTAACGCGCACTGGGTAGGTCGCTAACGCGCACTGGGTAGGTCGCTAACGCGCACTGGGTAGGTCGCTAACGCTGCTAACGTGCACTGGGTAGGTCGCTAACGCTGCTAACGTGCACTGGGTAGGTCACTAACACGCGCTCTGGGTTGGTCGCGAACGCGCCGCTCGGGGTTGGCCGCGAACGCGCCGCTCGGGGTTGCCCGTGAATGCGACGCTCGGGGTTGGCCGCTAACATAGCTACTATGTCTTTGAGAAATGCACCCTTGTTCAATCTAATTTAGGTTTTTCTGCGTTTGCGTATGCACAGCAACTGGTTCTGCATGGGAAGTGTTCCTACATATCGCTATGACAATGAGCAGAACAAGCAACGCAACACACTACAACCCCAAAATCAAATCACACCATTATACTGTTTAATTTCCTCAACAACACCAGCTCTCACTTACAGTCTCCCACCGCAGGATTAGGGACCGTCACGAAATAACACAACTGTGTTTAAACGAATCATTTTAGAGATGTTCTTTTAATAATAAATGATTTAGCATATACATATGGGTGTGTAATTATTACATTGTTTTAGTTAGTGTAATAGTGTTTAGCTCAAATATTTCCTTAAGCAGAACAGAATAATCCTCACAGAGACATACACAATTTATTCATTAAAAACTGGTATCGGATCAGTACTCAGAATCGGCCGATACCCAAACCCCAATATTTTGAACCGATATGTGTTTAAACTTGGTCTAGAATAACAAATACTCGCAAGGCAAAACTCATATGCCTTTTAGTGTATCTGTAATTTTTCATCACGTTCTTAACGAGGACAGGAAGTGACACGCCGCTTGAGCACTGCTGATGTTCTTGGCCTTGAAGGCGAGTGTTAAGGATTTGAACCGTAGTAGAGTCTCACACGCCTCCCTCACAAGTGTGTGTGTTGATAGTACTAGTACTGTTGTCCTCTGTTCTGTTGAGCGCAGTGTTGGGAAGGTTATTTTTACAATGTATTCCACTACAGATTACAGAATACATGCCCGAAAATGTAGTTTGTAACGTATTCCGTTAAGTTACTCAATGTGAGTAACGTATTCTGAATATTTTGGATTACTTAATATATTGTCATGCTTTTTACAACTACATGAATGCAATCACATCCTGCAAATTCTTGTTTGTTTTTCTCTACCAATTGGCTGTTAAGCCCAAATCTCCCTGAATAGACAATTATATTTGCTGTAGATTCAAGATTCAAGATTTTTTATTTGTCACGTGCAAGTTATACAGGTACAACATGCAGTGAAATGTATCCTGATCCGCTCTTTTAACTGTGCAATAGACAAGGGAAAGACAAAATAGACACAATACAACTTACAAACATAAGACTGACTTAAATAAGGAGGTTGGGGTAACAGGACGAAAAAATTAAATGGTATATTATACAATAAGGAACATAAAGTTACATGTGCAATATGAAGTTACATGTGCAAGTTTTTTACCTGAGATTGCAAAATTGTGCTAAGACAGAACAGGTGCAATGAGATGATTTTTTTTAAGTGCCAAGTGCAACTGCAGCATTATACATAGCAGACTGAGTAGAGCATGTGATATTGGACAACGAAATGTGGCAACCAGTATAAGTGATTATCACAATTGAGGTTTATATAACAGTCAGACAGTATGAGTTATCGTAGCACTATGAGGTATGTATTAGCAGCATGTAATAATAGAGGAGCAAAGACGAAATTTCCGAGTAAGAAATGCATTCCTGCCCGGGCACTGCTGGCTCTGTTGTGCTGGCTAAGGGTCCATTGTGTAACTGACACCACCAACATTAACAGGACGCTTACATTAGAGCCTCTTATTGCGTGTTTGTTTGGGTTTCCGGTAATGCGTGGAATTACCAAAATTAGAGAGGGGTAGAGAGGGGTAGAGAGGGGATAGAGGGGGGATAGAGGGGGGATAGAGAGGGGATAGAGAGGGGATAGCCTAACATATGAAACGGGAAAAGACCGCCGTGTAATCCATTTATTTCAACAAAGTATCTGTATTCTAATGATCACCTATTTAAACGGTAACTGTAACGGAATACAGTTACTCATATTTTGTATTCTAAATACGTAACGCCAGTACATGTATTCCGTTACTCCCCAACACTGGTTGAGCGTGATGCTCTGTGTGATGGTACGACCTGCCGTGATATGACGTTATGATGAGAGTTTATCACGTACTGCAGTGTCAGCTCAGGGATCTGGATTGATGGAAGAGGGAGAGAGGAGTGAGTGGGAGAAATGGGGTTAGAGGAAGTGAGACGGGACTGCAAGGGAGAGGAGAAGGAGTGAACGAGAAAGAGTACGTGATGGAGAGAGGATCGATTCGGAGAGAGAATGAAGCAGACAACGCAAATGAGAGAGATGGTGACAGAAGGGGTAAAGATGGAGGGAGGGAGGGAGAGAAAGAGAGGAGCGTTGGAGAGAAAACAAAGGAAGGGAGAGAGATAAAAATAGAAAGGGAGGGGGAGATGGATGTTGTGAAATAGCAGCGTGAGAAATGAATGGAGGGAGGAGGAAAGTAGTGAAAGATCGGAATTGTCGAGGGGTAGAAAGTTTATTAACGTGTGTGTGTGTGTGCGCGTGTGTGTGTGTGTGTGTGTGTGTGTGTGTGTGCTTACTGCACTTTTTAACGTTTTAACGCGTATTCTGCTAATGATGAATGTGTGGAGACAGGTGACGGCTCTCTTGAGGTTTTCCTCTGTGGTGTAAAGCTACTTAGTGGGTCTTACTGAGCTGCTGCTTGGAATTTTTGGGCTGTTTTAGGCTCAGATTTGCTCATCTTTCCTTCACTAGATACTTGTGAAGTAGAAAACAAGAAAGAAGTGTATTAATCTAAAGAGAAAAATTCTTGTACATTCATAATGCCCAGAGCAACTCATAGCTAACCCAGTGGTATCTTTACTGATCTGGGACTTGAACTGGCGACCTTCCGATCATGGAAGTATTATGACGTTATTATGAGAGTTAAAGTAATCATAAATGAAAAACTAGGAGCAGAAAGTTAATAAAAGAGCAGTGATGCAGTTGGTACGTAGTGTAACGGTTTGGGAGTTGTCCCCGTGATTAGAGGGTCGCCTGGACTGGTAAAGGTACCACCGAGGTACTCATGCGGAAGGTACCGTCCCCAAGCATAAATTTAGGCGTCACCAAAACAGCTGCCCACTGCTCCCTCACAGATGGGTGAAATATAGAGGTCAGAGATGTGCCGTGATCACAAATAATCATTCACTTTCATAAAAACCTAGTGAATTTCCCACATTAATCAAGTCAATAATTACATATTTAAAACACTTTTTAAAGGAGTGAATTAGTTATGAATAGATTTTAATAATAAGCAGAAGAAGTAGAATCATAAATTGTTGGCATGTCAAAAATCATTTGTAAAATCGTTGACTGTCTTTAAGTGTCCTACAAACGGCCTTATGGCTGCAGGTAGAAATGAATTCATGTGGTGTTCAGCAGAACAACCTCCCTGTGCACTGAAGGTCTTCTCCTTCTTAAACCCTATTTCATCACTTTTTTCTTGGCTGTATATGAGCGAGGTGAAGGCTTTCACTGTAAAGTAATTAGACAAAAACGAAAAGAATAAAATAAATCAAGAGAATGACCACAAATTAGTAATAAATAATAATTAATACATTGGTTTTGTTCTGCGGACATAACGACGATGTGTATGTGTGTGTTTCTCTCCACAGAAAGAGCTGTGTAACATGATTTTGGACTGCTGTGCTCAGCAGAGGACCTACGAGAAGTTTTTTGGGCTGCTGGCTGGGGTAAGTTAAAACGCCTTGTTGAGCCCAGGAATCAATATGTCAGATGATGTTATAGCTGCTTTTGTGATGTGATATGAATAGAAGTGATGGTGTTAAATCAGTATATGATATTGTCTCATATCCATCGCTGGTGAAGCGAATCGAATCGGAATCGTATCCTGGCAGACTTTGTGATATCAGCAGACAGCGGTTCGTTGTACATTGAAACCACATTTCGAACCTGTAATCGACGTGATCTTGCCCATGGCAATTTCACAAAAACTCCAAAAATAATCATTCAATAATTCTAAATTATTGAGATCAAGTTGAGTTAATCGTGATACTGATTTGAGGTCATATCGCCCAGCCCTTATAGCGTCGTATTGTGATCAGTGTCTGCGCGATTGTGCTTTTCTCTGTTCTGACTGGTTTATTGATGTTTTTTCCTCTACCCACTCGTCCTGCTTCTCCAGAGGTTTTGCCTGCTGAAGAAGGAGTACATGGAGAGTTTTGAGGCCATCTTCCAGGAGCAGTACGAGACCATACACCGACTGGAGACCAACAAGCTGCGCAACGTGGCCCGAATGTTCGCCCACCTCCTCTACACCGACTCCGTTCCGTGGAGTGTGAGTAGCATTCCTCCAATCCGCAATCCTCTATGGACAGTGCTTCCTAAAAAGTTTTAAATTTACTTATTTTAAAAGACGTAAATTCATAAGCTTCCTAATATAACTGTACGTTATGACCTAAATCTCATGTCAGTTCATATCCCGATAACGATATATATATATCACAATTAGAGGTCGACTGATATATCGGGCCGATATTTTGCATTTTTTACGATATTGGCATCACGATATCCGAGTTTAGTACGCTGATATTCAGGCATCTCGTTTGTAATTTGAAAACTTTTTGTTTACAAATTATTAGTCAAGTTCTAATGTTATACATTTATTTATTCTTTAGACATTTACAGTTTTATTTATGTTATTTATGTTTATATTTATTTTTAGTCAGTGTTAAATAAATGTTAAGTTGAGAAATTTCGTGTATCCTTTGTTATTATTAGTGTGATATTTTACTACGCAAACAAAGGGGAAATGTCTTATTATTGGCCAAAAAAATATCGGTAGCATATATCGGCCATCGGCCGACCCTGACTTCGAAATATCGGTATCGGCTTTAGAAAAACCCATATTGGTCGACCTCTAATCACAATATAGTACATTTTCTGTAAATTCAATAGAACTTTTACAAACAAAATCTTGTGTCTGTGTGCACTCAACTCGGCTCGAAACACTCCAAATTTGACTATTATTATGCAGTTGAGAGTAAAACCTTTCTTTATGCCATTTTATTTGTTAGAATCAATTTTAGTTCTAGAGACTTGCCGTCAAACGCCGCTTTTTACGCCGTAGAATTTGTGTAAAAGTTGGGGCTTTTTACAGTGCTCTCGTACGGTCCCGTTAAGATGAATCCTGGCGCTATTGGCGTTCCATAAATCTGAGTGCGAGGGCAAGCATATCTGAGGGCACGCGGAGTGTGTGGAGTGTGCATGTAGGCAGAGTGGGGTGCTCACAGACAACAGATTTTGCTTTTGCTTGTGACGGTTCCATTTAGAATGAAGAAGCAAATATAACATCATAGTATTATCTGTAACTACATCCATGTGGCGCTGTGGTGACTACCGCAAACCTGCATCCAAACCATAAACATGTATTGCAGTAAACGGTGTATTTTGTGACACCATGAAATAAACGAGTATAATATGAAACAATAAACGTTTTCATTTCCTCATCCGGTGTATTTCGCTTTTATGGCATAAAAAGCTGCATTGTTCACCAGTCACTAGTGCATTGCAAAAAATTGTGTTTTTAATGAACTAAACAGCAAAAAAAGTGGATGTTTTACTGTGTATTGCATGAATTGTGGCACCTTTGGCGTTCCATATGAGCGCACATGGAGTGTTTCGAGCACACACGTAGCCACGCACAGATACATAGATCAGTGCACGCAGATTCAAGATTTTGCTTGTGAAAATTCAGCGGAATTTACAGAAAATGTACTATATTGTGATATACAGTATATTGTTATAATAATCATTCAATAGTTCTAAATTATTGAAATAAAATTGAGTTAATCGTGATATTGATTTGAGGTCACATCGCCCAGCCCTTGTAGTGTCGTATTGTGATCAATGTCTACGCGCTTGTGCTTTTACATGATTTTGCTTGTGAAATTTCCACGGAATTTACAGAAGATGTACTATATTGTGATAAATATATCGTTATTGGGATATGACATGACTTTTATTGGGATAAGAGTTTGGTGATATCACAGTGTCCTAATCGATTAAAAAATTTCTTTTTAGAAGGTGTAAGGTTCCTTTTTAGCCACATTAGCGTCTTTATCGCAGATTGCCTCTTTAAAAGCCTTATTCAGCACTGGGTCCTGCCTCATAAACCCACACCGCTTCCCCCTTTCACTAAAATATCTCCTCACATATGGCTGGAAACATTACGCCTCTTCCCACACAGGACTCTTAACGTTTTCTTATTAGTCTGTGTGTAGTGAATCCAGCGAGTGACTGTGTGTGTGTGTGTGTGTGTTCTCTCTCAGGTTCTGGAGTGCATGAAGATGAGCGAAGAGACCACCACGTCCTCCAGCCGCATCTTCGTCAAGATCCTCTTCCAGGACCTGTGTGCCTACATGGGGCTGCCCAAACTCAACGAGCGCCTCAAGGACACGTGAGTTCCTTCATGTACAGGCTTCTCCCTCCCTCCCTCCCTCCCTCCCTCTTTCTCTCTCTTCTTCTCCCTCCTTTCTTTCTTTCTTTCTTTCTGTTTCTGCGTCTCTCTCCCTCCCTCCCACCTCCCCCTTATCTATCTTTCTTTTTTTCTTTCTTTCTGTCTTTCTTTATTCCTTTCTGTTTTCTTTATTTCTGCATCTCCCTTTCTCTCCCTCTCGCTCTCCCTCCCTCTTTCTCTCCCTTCTTCTCTCTCCTTTCTTTCTTTCTTTCTTTCTTTATATTTCTGCATCTCTCTCTGTTTGCATCCCTCTTCCTTCCTCCCTCCATCCCGCTCTCCCTCTTTTCCTCCCTCCCTCCATCTCTCTCTCCTTTAGTTCTACCCTCTCGCTCTCCCTCCTCCTCTCCATCCCTCCTTCCCTCCCTCATTTTTGATTAAGTGTGCGGCCCTGTGAATAACATTTTTCTTATTTCACTGCCGCCCTGGGAGTGAGTGGCAGACACTTTTTCACTCGTTTAGATGAGAGTTTGGAGATTTTGTTGCCGAGTCTGTTATTGTTGTGTATTTTCTCAGGACGTTGCAGCCGTTCTTCGAGGGCCTGTTTCCGCGTGACAACCCGAGGAACACCAGATTCGCCATCAATTTCTTCACCTCCATCGGTCTGGGCGGCCTGACGTAAGAGCGGAGAGCTTTTAGAGTGTTTAACTTGCTCCCAGCTGATCTCCAGTTAATATACTCGCTCCCTCGCTCCATTTGTCCTCATGCCTCTCTCTCTCTCTCTCTCTCTCTCGCCCCATTTCCCTCCCTCCTTCCATCCCTCTCCTTCTCTCTCTCTCTCTCCCTCCCCAATAGTGATGAATTGAGGGAGCACCTGAAAAACGCCCCTAAATTGATCATGACCCAGAGGCAGGACGTGGAGTCGTCAGACTCGTCGTCCTCCTCTTCGTCATCCTCCTCTTCTTCCTCCTCGTCCTCGTCCTCCTCTTCCTCGTCTGACAGTGACAGCAGTGACTCGGACTCCTCCGGCTCCTCCTCCTCAGGTAAGGACAGGTTAAATGCTGAATGGATTAGGTGAAGTGAAGAATGAGAGCAGTGATGTAGGGGTGTGTTACGCTAATAAAATCAAGTGAGAAAATGATGAAACCCTTATTGATTAGTATTGATATTTGCCCAGCCCTGATTTTCATAACCTTTTTCCACATCGGATCGTTTTTTGTTTTGCGTCAGATTGATTGATCACAGTTAAAAAGTCTGGAAGTGTTGTCGGCAGACTCCGGGTGTTTGTGTGGAAGGGAGGAGGCTGGGGTGGTGTTGCTTCCCGTCTCTAACGGCGTGTTGCTTCCGTACAGACTGATTACGGTTTGATTGATCCGAGAGCAGGAATCTGGGGAGGGGCTGAGTTTGCTGCGGCAATTGGCCTCTTTGTGTGATGATGGTGTATTGTGCTCAGGAAAGACGCAGAATCACTCACACACACACTGCTGTAGCGTCCTCACTGATGTGTCTCGTTAAACTGCTTTTACCAGTTTGATTTCCTCACACAAAACTAGAAACTTTTCTGTTGAAGCGTTTTCCTCAAAAAACGTCCCGTAAAGCTTCCTTTCAGTTATCATGGTTTAAACAGGCCATGTGACGCGTATATCGCACCAGGTAGATATCACGATACATTTTCGATATATCGCGCCGCTCTAACACACCCACACACAATGTGTCTCATCAAGGCTGATTGATAACAAGAACAAGATACATATGGTCATGTGTGTGCTCATTTTTACATAAACGCACACTCTCACTCACACACACACTTACTTGAAGGCACGATTATGCAAATGTACAGTTAAGTTCATTAATGTATTCACACACACACTTCTCTCTCCCGGGCTTGTCATTGCTGTACAGTGTGTGAAGCTGCTGGCCCAGAGCTATAGAGAACACAGAGTTCTGCAGGCCCTGACCAACCTCACACTCATCACCACTCATCTCTCTCTCTCTCTCTCTCTCTTCTCCTCTCCCTGCCTCTGACTCTCCCTTTCTCTTTCTCTCCTCCTCTCTCTGTATCTACTTCTCACTTGCTCTCTCTCATCCTCCTCACTCGCTGCCTGTCTTTCCATCTATCTTCACCTCACTCTTTCTCTGACTCTCTCTCTCCTCTCTCCCTATCTATATACGTGACCCTCCACGGCAAAACCAGTCGCTTGTCGCAAATGTTCAAAATTGAGTTATTATGTTTTGATGAAAGTGCATAAATCAAGCTTCAAAACGATACCTATATGGAATGAATGGGACGACATATGACTGAGATATCAACATTCAAAGGAGTCGGGTTTCTCCTGTCACGCCAAGTGAGAAACGGAGAAATCTGCCTTTGAAGTTGACTATCGCCGTAGCACTCACAGACGCTTGGTGCGGTCGCGGCTACGTTTGCATTTACGCTAGCCTACGCTGCATTCACAGCCACACGGATAGCCTACCTGCGTTAGGTTAACTGAACTCGGGAGACGAAGATGGATTCCGGAGAAATATCTTCACGCTAGTCAACCAGTGGATTTAGCGTAAATATTGAAGTAGAGCGGTCAAAACA
>JAVGVS010002308.1:0-12041 GCA_032718565.1 Distichodus sexfasciatus
ATTATTGTTGTTATTGTTATATTGTTTTACTGTCAAAAATTAATAAAAATGTTAATTATCAAAAAAAGAAGAAGAATGAGGGCGAAATATGAAGGGTGAGACATTCATACAGTTGTAAAAAGCAAGACAACGTGGAAGTAATCCAGAGTGTTCAGAACACGTTACTCACATTGAGGAATCTAACGGAATATGTTACAAATGACATTTTAGGGCTCGTATTTTGGAATACATTTTTAAAGTAATCTTCCCAACACTCAACATCTGAGACGTAGTTTCACGTTTGGCTATTTTTATAATAGACACATTTTTAGATTAAGTAGTTTATATTTTTTTATTTGTTTATTAATTTATCAATCATTTAATAAGCTAATGGGGGTTTTTTTTCCCCCAAACATGCATGCAATTAAATTTGAATACAAGTCGTCGATTCTGTTCTTACCTCGGGGCAAATCTCAAATAAAAAACATTTGTGAACGTCAGAATCTTTGTGAAAACCCCGCTAGTACTTTTAAATAAATTTGATCTAAAGAATCGTGGGTAAATGACACCCAGTGACTTGTCCTTTCTACATTAAATGTCCCTCCCAGCAATCGCATCACCCCTGCATCCCCTGAACTCGGGCAGACAAGACAAAGCACAGTGATTTAGCGGTGCGGGTTAAATAAGTAATAATTAAAAGATCACAGCGAGGGAGAGGGAGGTTGTGCTTTAAACGCTTCCCCCCCCCACCAAAGACCTCGGGAGCTGGCGATGATAAATCTCCCCTAGCCTACCTCCCAGTCTAACTAAAACCCAAAGCTCATTCAACTTCACATCCATCAGTGTTGGCCCGAAAGCCATGACAAAGCACTTTCAATTACGCCGGTAACTGACTCGGCTAGCAGTTCATAGCTCGGGCCTGGTGGAGGCTGGAACCCAGATGGACATTGCTGTGGGCGGTTGGGGATCGACCGTAGTCCCCCTCCACCCCCCCCTCACCTTTTCCCCTTTTCTCCAGTCCAACAACAATACAAAGGAGTGTGTTTTGTTTGGTGGTGGTTTGTCGTGGAGGCCGCAGCGGGAATAACAGTCAGCTCCCAAATCCCAAGGACAATTCACCTAGTTTGTGCACTGTCGCCTCCCCTCGCCCCTCTGATTTATGGGCGGGGCATCCTCCCAGCGACCCATGCGGTCCATCAGTCGGTCGCCAGGGACGCGGCGGTGATTAGGGACCGGAGGATGAGAGGCTCCTCAACCAGGGCCCTCGTCAGCGCACCGAGGGCCTCGCCGAGGGCCTGTCGGCACTCCAGCGGGGAAGCGGCCAGGGTTAGAGTGGCATTCTTAACTCGAAAGCGGCACAAACAGGATGAGCCCATCCAGCGCTAATGCCTGCACCTAATTTTAGGCTCCTCTTTTTTTTTTTCTTTTTCTTTTTTTTTTTGGGCCGAATCCTAATTATATTATGTGGAGTTGAGCGCTGAGTGTGCGCACTCCAAAAGTTAACACGGTAATGTTTAATTGGAGTGATTTTACGCATAATTACACGACCCTCTCAGGTACTTCGGGCTTTCACTTTGTTGAGATAAGTAATCTAACGCCACCATATGAATGGCTAATTAATTTGCATATATATCATTGCGCGTAGAGGAATTCAAATATTGCGCTCATGAAATTTTAATGATGCGAGGGCAACGCAAGCGCCGCATTCCCTTCCCGTTTTTTTTTTGGGAGACGGGCGAAAAAAAAAAAAAACAAGTTCTCAAAAAAAAAATGTTGCATTTCGAGAGATCACTTTGTGTAGAAAATAAAAGGGCATTTGAACTGCGGGAAAGAGAAGAAAAAATATGTTCTCTCTTCCCTCCATTTCAAAAGAGCTTTATTACATAAACAACACAGGGCAGAACCCTCGCAGGAAGATGATCCTTTAAAAGACGCTCCTGACTCTACAGGCCTGATGAAAGACCCCCTCCTCCATTAGGAAGCCAGAGCTTTTGCTCTCTCACTTCAGGCAATTATGACACAGAGGAGATCTTTGGCTGTTCTCAGGCACCCCGAACATGAAGAAGGGGGGGGTAAAAAAAAAAAAGACTAGCGTTTCCTTTCAGGCCCAGTTGTAAAAATAAGCTTGCTTCCCTCCGTAGCGGTGCCCTCTCGACCCCTGCAATAGCGGTAAGGATGTATCCCAACAAGCCGGGAGGCAAAACGAATCACTCGCGATATGCGGGAATTATAAAGATTTTAATAGCCGCCATGTTCCTCTCTCAGTTTGCGCTTCATTTCCAAGTGTCAAAGTTTGCGGGATGCCCCGGGCTTTCAAAAACCGGTAATTGGCCTATAGAGAGGCGCGGCTTCTCCCGGAGCGGCCGGGTGCATTTGTTGCCGTGAACTTGAGGCTAGCCCTCAAAAGATCACGGGGGGGGGGTCCGGGTTACGAGAGCCCGTAACGTATCGAGCAGGAGCCAATTCGCAATGCACGCAACCCGCAGCTCTCTTTCATATGCAGCTTCAGTTTGGGGAGATAACCTCTTGGAGCAACTTGAGATTTTGATTGCTAATTAGTTTTGTTGCCAGATAACACGGTATGAACTGCACGGGGCCTCGCTTGTTGAACCCGGTGAGGAACCTGCATTAATGCAGAAGAACTGTCACAGGGAAAAGAGAGGTGGGGGAAAAAAAAAAATTCCCAGAGAAAGCAGAGAAGTACAGCAACTTTGGGAGCGTCCTCCGCATCAAAGAGCAACCGCGGAGATGCTGTTCTTTTCCTTCGCCTCGCGTCGAGACAAAGCGCCCAAGCCCTTGCCAACTTAACTTGAGAGAACGTCTTCTCAAATTGCTTCCACACCTAGGCGGCAAAACTGGTTTACTTTTTACAGCTCGTGCCATTTGTCTGCGGTGAAACGCAAGGGCGAAAACAAATATGTCAAGACGTCGCGTTCGGCTGTGACTTTCTTCGCCTACGAGGAAAAGAGCGGGACTGGCAAGGTTCTGCCCCTGTGGAATAAGTATATCAAACCCAGTTTACATACAAATTTAACTCTCGCTCGGTCCAGCATATTGTCAGCAGATGAATGTCAACGCATGGCCAGAGACCCCCCAAACACAAAGTTCAAGACGCACTCCCAATAAATAGCCTTTTCTCACTTCAAAGTCACCTTTTGGCCACAGATTTCAGGGCCAATTACCACCTCGGCGCTTTTCGGGCCAGGTGCTTTCACTGCTAACGCAAGGGGCCCGGGCAAAGCGAAAAGAAACCAGTGGAGCGTCACAGGGACCTCTGTAAAAAAAAGACCCTCTGGTCCCTGGCCGTAAATCTTCAGGCCGGTTGCGTTTAGCCGCACGCAATACGCATTCAACAGCACATCCGTCATCGCCACTAAGGAGTGAACGGTGACGGAGTGGCTCACATTGCGGTCGCGCAACGACTTGTTAGCCCCTACACGTGGCCCTCAGTCCTTTCCACCCCCACCCCCCACTCAAGTTTCTGGAAATATTAACACAAAACTACTTTAATGGAATCTTATGCTCTTATGTGGGGCCAGCGCTGTAACATCAAGAAGAGCTGGAACGGATGACTTAAATGTGCCTGACAGTTACAATATTGCCATAGTTGGGGAAGCTACTTTAAAAATGTTTCAAGCTACAATTAAGCTACAGCTACAGAGGAAAGTAGCTACAAAGAAAAAGTAGCTACAACTAAGCTACAGCTACAAAATAGTAGGTACAAAGAAAAAGTAGCTACAAGTAAGCTACAGCTACAGAAAGACTAGCTACAAGTAAGCTACAGCTACAGAAAAACTAGCTACAAGTAAGCTACAGCTACAGCAAAAACTAGCTACAAGTAAGCTACAGCTACAGAGAAAAGTAGCTACAAGAAGAAATAGAAGCTACTATTAAGCTACAGCTACAGCTACAGAGAAAAGTATCTACAAGTAAGCTACAGCTACAGAGAAAAGTAGCCATACAAGTTACAGCGTTACAGAGAAAAGAAGGCAGCCACAGCTACAGAGAAAAGTAGTTACAAAGAAAAAGTAGTTACAAGTAAGCTACAGAAAAAACTAGCTACAAGTAAGCTACAGCTACAGAAAGACTAGATACAAGTAAGCTACAGCTACAGAAAAAAGTAGGTACAAAGAAAAAGTAGTTACAAGTAAGCTACAGCAAAAACTAGCTAGAAGTAAACCTACAGCTACAGAGAAAACTAGCTACAAAAAAGTAGTTACAAGTAAGCTACAGTTTAAGGGAAACGTAGCTACAAAGAAAAAGTATCTACAAGTAAGCTACAGCTACAAAAAAAAACTAGCTACAACTAAGCTACAGCTACGGAGACAAGTAGCTACAAGTAAGCTACAGCTACAGAGAAAAGTAGCTACAAAGAAAAAGTAGTTACAAGTAAGCTACAGCTACAGAAAAAACTAGCTACAAGTAAGCTACAGCTACAGAGAAAAGTAGCTACAAGAAGAAACAGAAGTTACTATTAAGCTAAAGCTATAGAGAAAACTAACTACAAAGAAAAAGAATTTACAGCTAAGCTCCAGTTTAAGGGAAAAGTAGCTACAATTAAGCTACAGCTACAGAGGAAAGTAGCTACAAAGTAAAAGTAGCTACAACCAAGCTACAGCTACAAAATAGTGGTTACAAAGAAAAAGTAGCTACAAAGCTACAATTCCAAGTGAAAAAGTAGCTAGCTACGTCAAAGATATTTCACAGCCATGGATTCTTGCTTCCGTCTTTGCCATCTTCCGACTCCGTCTCCCAGCTGCTAAGAGCGCGTTGTTACACCCGTAGTTAGTTATTCACAACACTGATCGTTCCTCTATAGTTAGTCTGGCAGTCTATACGGGTAGCGGTGAAGCGCCTCACGCTTCACTCTGCTCAGAATCGCGGTCGTCCCAGTTTGAGTGTTGTCGCCAACCACGACAACACTCAAACTGGGAAGACCGCGATTCTGAGCGTGACGTCTTTTCAGGGTGCTATTCTGAACTTACTCTAAATATCTCAGATTTCTATTTCATTAAAACACTTTTACCCGTCTTTCGAAGAGGCCTTGCGCTGACAACAATGGACAACGCTCTTCACACACACACACACACACAAACACACGCTGCCAAAGTAACCGGCCACAAAGAGGTAATGGAGTTGGCCGCAGCGCCGGTGGTCTCCTCGTTAGAGAGAGTGGAGAGTGTCAGCTCTGACAGCGCAGGTAGCTAAAACGCCACTTAAGGTTTTAGCAGCGGCGCCTTCCCCAGAGAAAGGAGCGTGACCCGGAGACGCCCGCTCCCGCATCCCACACACCTTTTCTGCCTGACAGCCACTCAATGGCAAGCGTCCGCCAGCGTAGCGGCCTCGAGCGTGTGAGCGAGCCAGCCAGAAAGAAAGAGAGAGAGAGGTGCGCTGCCAACGGGGCCCCCGAGATAAAGATGATTACGCCGCGTCCCTCCAGCTTTGGGCTCGCCGCAAACCGATACCTATTAACAAACCGGCTGTCAACATGTTAGCGAGCTGTAGGAAGAGTGGAAAGGAAGTGAGAGAAAGAGAGCGATAGAGAGAGAGAGAGAGCAGGGAGGCATGAGACAGAAAGAGAGCGAGACAGACGGAGAGAAGGAAAGACAGGGAGAGAGAGGCTAGTCAGAGTTAACAGTCAGGATTAATGACAGCGAGGCGAGGCTGCGTTTTCCACACTGTCTGTCACAGATATGCCGGCGTCTAAGAACCCAGACGCCTACAGCACACGCAGGTTGGAAAGCCCAACCTTCATTGGAAATCCCATAATAAGGAAATATGTAAAACGTATTTACATTTTTGGCATTTATTACAGTTACTGTAGTAGCCGTGTTGACATAGCTACCTTTAAACAGTAGATTTTCACGCTTTTTGAAGGAGCTAAACTACAGCCGAGCTACTGCTTAAACTAACTACCCTGAAGCTATTCCACAGTCATGGATTCTTGCTTCACCAAGATCAGGGTTTCCGGTCAGTTCCGGTCCTGGCGGGCTGGTATCCATCTGACCTGGTGGGTCAGTTCTGGTGAGCTTCTACCTGAAACTCAAGTATGACGGAAAACCTCCAGGATACCAGCCCTCAAGAACCGGAACTGGACCTGGCCAAATTGGACACCATCCTCCAACTCCAACTTGCAGCTGATAAGAGAGTGCTGTTATGTAATGTAATGAGGGTGGTCACGGTAGCCAATCAGATGCCACTTCTGCCGATTCAACACCAATCAGAATCAGAAACACCTGGTAGTTAAAAATCTCCATCTTTGTAAAGAGAGAAAATTGAAGTTAGTTCTTATCCAAAGCAAATTACAATTCCCAAGTATTCCCGAGTCCCAAGTATCCCGAAGCAACTTGAGGTTAAGGGTCCTCAGAGTGAGGAATGGTGGTAAGCGAGGTTGGAGGTAGGATCAAGTCAGACTTGACCACATGACCTCTTGATCCGTGACTGTGAATCCGACCACAAGGCTTGGAGGTGCTGAAAGAAAAAGCCTGAGAAATTATTATTCATTACATCTTCTTGGTCAGGGGCACCATTGGCGGTTTTTAGGTTCTCTCGGGATTTGACAACCCAGATTTACGGTTACCAGCACTGGATCCGGGACCTGCACTGACAAAAAAAAAAAACTTGTGGGTTTCTACATGTAAACACTGCATGCAAACATGCTTTTTTAAAAAAAGTGGTTATTTTAGGGAGTGATAAGAGGGTCGCGGGTTCAAGTCCCGGACTGGTAAACGTGCCACTGAGGTAGGCGTGGGCTGCACGTCAGCAAGAACCGTGAGAACGAACAGATACACACACTTATCATCCTCACGCAGAGCTATAACGCTCAGGTGAATGTTTCTATGGAATCTAAAACACGAGGTTGTCACCTGGAAATGGGCAGACTGTATTTTGATTATGTAGATAATACAGTATGACCAGCATAGGGGCTGATCTTCTGTACAGCTCGAGACACTATGATCGTTGTGTGCAACTTATGGAGAGTCTTTTCATAAAAGTCTGCAATATGGCTAAACAATCATCAATTTGACAATTTTCTGCATCAGTGTGCAATGTCAAGTAAAACACGTCGTGTTACAAGTTTTTTCGAAAGTGAAAGTCATTAGAAACACCGAAGAGAACGCCGAACGAAAATGTGACCTCTACGGCTGGGTATCGTTGCTGATTTCCTGAATCGATTCGAAGGTCATGATCCGATTCAATTCTCGATATCAATTTATTTAGAGATTTCTTTGCGTCAATACTAGTTGTGCTTGGTTATAAAATAACTTGTTTTAAGACCGAAGTGTTGCCAAACATTGGCCTTTAGGCCAGACGGTGATTTGAGCGGAGCAGCTTCAGCCGTGGCTCTATTTGGTTTCGGTTTCGCCGGTCTCACGTTTTTATAGCTCTCCTTGCGCGGTCGCGAGAAGTAGTGCATAGCCGCAGGAAAAGATCGATCCGCGAATTTTTGAATCGATATCGTATTTTTCGAACGAGAATCGATATTGATTGGTGAATCGATTTTTTGAACCCAGCCTAGTGACCTCTGCATTTGGCCCATCCGTGAAGGAGCAGTGGGCAGCTAACATGGGCAGTGCTTGGGGGCAGTACATTTACCGGTTCGGGATTCAAACCGGCGACGTTTCGACCGTGAGGTGAACTCCCTCACCCTGGGACTAATCTTCCAGGACTAATCTACAAAAGAAGTACGTTTGATCTCACTTACACGGATTTAAGTAACGATATAAAGTAGGGATGCACGATAATATCGGAATCATGTTGGAATCAGCCAATAATTGCTTTTTACTGTATTAAGTCATAGGCATCGGACCGATGCTTAGATTTTCTCAGCTGATATTTTTTGATGCTTTTGCTGTACGTATACCTTTATTTTGTGCCAAAATTCTGAGAGCGCAGTGGAACATTCACGAGCAAAATCTCTTATCTTTAGACGCTAAACTCTGCCTGCACACGCACAAAATTTTAACGAACTAAATTGTATGTCTGCTTCACTTGAGGCAACATGAGCTGTGTCTTGAGCTGCGTACTACTGCACTTAATAGTATGGTAGGGAATGTGCTCTTATCATACTTTTCTATGTGGTAGTATGCATCGCAGGAAATAGCCAGTACTGTAGTTTAATGGTTCTAGGCACTAGGTAGTGCACATGGAGCATCACACGCACCCTATTTGACTTGGTAGTGAAAGGCAGTGATTATTTGTCATTGTGAACACACCACAGCACACAGACCTCTGCATTTAACCCATCCGGGTGCTTGTTAGCAGTGGGCAGCTAACAAGCACCCGGGGAGCAGTGCTTGTGGACGGTACCTTCCTCATGAGTACCTCAGTGGTAACTCTGCCGGCCCTGGATTCGAACCTGCAACCTTTTGATCACGGGGCGAACACCCTATCGTTACGCCACCAACTGCCCCTTTGAAGTGGGGAATGACAGAACAAGTTTGAGAACCACTGGAAAAAGTTCCCACATAGGGTGGGAAGTAACTTTTTCTTAAAACGCACTACACACAAAGTGCCCCACCCTCGCTCGACTTGCTTGACTTGGCACTGTATTAGAAATGTCAGAACTATGGAACTATTTTTGTGCCAAAATTCTAAATTTGCAGTGGAACGTTGCCGAGAAAAATAACTTGTCTTTGGGCGCACGAACTCTGCCTTCCTCATTTATTGGCATCTCCAGTTACGATACAAACATGAAAAATATTGGGAATCCGCATTAGGGCTGCAACTAATGACTATTTTGATGGTCGACTAGTCATCGACTATTAAAACAATTAGTCGACTAATCGGATTATAAATTGCATAATTATAAAATGGCTCCGATTTAGCTACCAGCTTTTACATTTAGTATGAGGTTATTTACATTTTGTGGTAAATAATAAAGACAAGAAAGATAGTTCACTTAAAAGTATATTTTAATAAATAAGTTTCTTCTTTGCCTTATCTAGCCTTACGATGGCTCCTGGTTTTGTGATGGTACTGAGAAAATGGTAACATACCATTATAACATTTATGAGCGAGTGATAAAGTGATAAAAATGGTTACTTTACCGTTTTGCGTGCTTATTAAACGTATAAGATCTAACTATTAATTTATAATTATATGGTCGATAAACTATAACTTGCTATAACCGACCCGTCGCCGTTCCTCTTCCTCCGACATCTTTGGTTTTTCTGTAGAAACTTTCTTAAGCCAATCACAAAACCAGGAGCCATCGGCCAATAGGATTCGCAGGCAGAAGCTGCCAAAACCCCGCCCCCAAACTGTCCAAACCTGCCCCTTTCAAACCACACACGTAGAAATCTCACTTGAGCAAAAAAGCCGCTCGTCGGTAATCTACTTTGTGCGCGAGGACATTTAACACATCGAGAGGAAAACACAGTTTGCGCGCAATATCACAACCGCGCACTCGATTCTTAATTTTGTGCTCTCGAGTTTCACATTTGCGCTCGCGCCCGCAAAATTTTTGCGGGAAGCCATTTTGCGCGCTCTAGTTTTGCCGTTGATGTGACCCCATAGGGCCATTCTTCTAGCTGTCACTGAATGCTATTGCGCAAGAGCGAATCTCACCAGAGTGAATCTCACCAGAGCGTGGTGTATTGGTGCACTCTATTGGAAAGCGGTAGTATTGCACAGGTAGAAAGGAAGGAAAACGTTTCACTCCGTTTAAAAATACGCCTGCCGACAAATATCCACTTATCGACAATCAAATTCGTCGACGACTGTTTTTATTGTCGACTTTTGTCGACAACGTCGAATAATCGTTGCACCCCTAATCCGCATACGCCAATAATTCCCTTACTGTGCATCCCTATGAGAAAGGATGTCTTGCGTTCAAGTTTTAAGCGTAAAAAGTGGTGGTGGCCTAGTGGGAGGACACTCGCCTACATACCTAGAGGTCTCGGTTTCAAAACTTACCGTTAACCGTCTGTCAAAACTACCACCATTACGCCTCCCTGAGTTGCTCCAAGAAGACTGTCACTATAATTAGAAAATGTTAGTCAGGCTGCATAAGGCTTTAATTTGGCAACACCACAATATCACAAAGCAAAAAAGAAAAAAGTTCCTTTCTCCAATATTGTGCAGCTCCAGTCTAGAACATAATTAGCACTACGGCAAAAGCCCCGATCCAAACTTCGAGGAAAACCTGTTGACGTTAAATATCAGTTTGTAGCCGAAGCGAAATTCTGTTCTCATTGTTGCGAAATAAACCTCCTGCCGCGCCGTTCCGAGAGACCGGCATTCAAGAGAAACGGACGGGCAACGGCACGGCTGACATATATGTTTTTCTAATTGTCGCGGAGAAGAGGAGCAAGCGGCGTGCAGTAGCTTTAATCACGAGTAATTAGAATATCCTTACACGTAATTACAAAAGAGAGTGATTGTCTCAATTCGCCGTCTACGGAAAGGCCTATCCCGAGCCTCCATCTTAATACACAATTGTTTTGGAGAAGTGGCTAAGACAATTACGATAATCTGTTTCTCAGCAGGAAACTTTGCCTAAAACAAGAGGGAAGGAGGTCTCCCAAGTAAACGTAATCCTCATTCGCCGAAAAAACCATCAAAGGAGGAATGAAGGGCTGGTAATGATTTTGACGGATGGAGACAAAGGAGATTTGGGATCCTGGTTATTATCAAACGCATATAATTTCAAGCTTAAGAACTTGAGAAAGAATATTGACAAACATTCATCCATTTACGAAGGCAAGCAATGATTGCACCGTTGTTCAGACGGAACGGATCCCTTGCACACGAGGGTTAACAGCACAACCTCTGGGGGCTGTTGTGTTTGCCAAAATACAGAAAATCCATCCTGCGACGTAAAAGTACGTATGAAAAAGCTGACACAAACACGGCAGCAGAAGGTTAAGAACCATACGCACACGCGCGCGAACGCTACAAAATATTCCAAATCTCGTTTGCGTCATCGCCGAAGCCAGAAAGTGTGGAGAAATTTCAAAGTGGGAAAAAGGGAAACTCTGCTTACGAGAAGCGGAGGAGGAGGAGGAGGAGGAGGAGGAAGGAGAAAGGAGAGGAGGGAAAGGAACCTCTAAGTGCTGCTTGGAGCCAACCTCAAAAGACTAGCAGGGAAAACCACCAGGCCCTAAGAAGCACTTTATTAGACAGCAGGGGGGGGGTCAGAAGGACCAGTCCTATTATTGATTGAGGTTGTCGGATGCATCCACAGCTGCACTTTCTCTAAATTTCCAAGAGTAAATATGTACCTTTGAAGTGTGGGTGGAGGGGGTGCCCGGGAGCACTCCCCACTCCAGATCGTGTGGGTTTGTATGGAGGGCTGCAGTTACGGGAAAGATCAATGGAGTAAGGGCATTAAGGGGGAAGAGGAGTACGCTACTCTGGCTGGCCCTGCCATCACGCCACCGCTCTTAGAGGCCAGGACTTTATCGAGTCCCGGCTGCTCGGAGACTGGCAGGAGCAGGGCCGCGTTTCTTCCCGCTGTCACGCCCTTTTTGTCGGGGTCTCGCCACGTTTCGGGTGCGTTGTCGGGGTCTGGCTACGAGCTGCGGTTTTGTGTTCTGACTCCGGGGCGGGACTACGGTCTGTCACACGGACACAGTAACGGTGTTGCTCGATAACAGAGGCGGTGACGGTTTCCCTGCGTCGCGGCGTCATGTAACGTAAAGGCATGTGCAGAGGCAAATAAAATGCCACATTAAGCATGTTTTCTTTTTTTTTTTTTTTTTTACGTGATGATATAAATTGACCCAGCTGGTATTGTGGTTACAGGGTTAGATTTTCCGAGCAGGAAGAGGTCTGAAAGGAAAACTAAGGTTAATGGGGTTAATGCCACTGCCCCGTTCCCAAACACACACACACACACACACTCTCTCTCTCTCTCTCTCTCTCCTAACTCATTTCATACCAACATAAAAAGATAAAGAATTTCAAGGAGATTCCATCATAGACATTATTATTATTATTATTATTATTATTATTATTATTATTAAACTATGTTATAAATGTATATATCTATAACTACATGTATTTAAATGTTTATTAAACATTTATTGTGTAGTATTGTATGTTATTATTTAAAATAG
>JAVGVS010002309.1:0-12041 GCA_032718565.1 Distichodus sexfasciatus
CTACTTTGTCCACCTCTGGTACAAATCACAGGTTGCTGCCAAGACGCCACACTGCCTGTTAAACGCAGCGTTGGTGAGTAGCTCACTACGACTACCGCTGCTTTTCCCCAAGAAAACGTCGATGTGATTGCTCAAGGTTGGCAGCTGTGACATGAAAACTGGCCGAAATTGATGAAAACGCATTGGCGTGAAAGGGGAAAGAACAAGGTCTGAAAAGTAAGAAAAAGACGAGCGTGGCTCGAAACGGATTGGGATGCGTGTTCAGTGTGTTTCAGGGAGAGACAGAAAACAGCAGCTACAGAAAGAGAGAGAGGAAAAAAGCCCGGATTCAGCGGCGCAGCAAGTTCTTGTCTGCCAAAGCCCAAAGCCACATGAGTCACAAAGTGTGAAGTCGCAGCAATACCCCCCCCCCCCACACACACACACACACACACACACACACACGCGCGTTTAAATCAGCTTCCCACTGAGAGGCAGAGCGAGGGAGAGCGGGAAGAGAAGAAAAAACACGAGAGAGAATCCCAGAGGGAAGAGAAAGGGAATAGGTAGATCTAAAGTGTGAAATGAAAGCGTGAAGAGACAGAAAAGAAAATCAGGCTCCGGGTCGGCTGGGGAACAGTGGAATAGAGGAAAAAAAGGGAGGGATTCCTGAATTTTGCATTCGATTTTCAAAGGCAGTGGCAAAATTGTTACAAATAAAAAGCATAACATGAAATTCACGCTTGAAGTACGCGGGAAAAAAATTATTAATAAAGGGAAAATCCAAAAAGCATTACTGGAAATATTTACTGCTAAATTATATACTCAATGAAACAATAAATCATACATTTTTTGTTTTAAAATGTCATTTTTTAGATAACTAAAATGGTTAAAAATATTCTTTATCCACCCAGAACCACATGCTTTGTGTCTGAAAGTGTTTATTTGTTTTGCATGTCTTATTTGATGACATATTTATCCTAAACCTATAGACGCCTAATTTAAATATGTTGTAAAAATCAGGATAAATGCGCCACAAAAAATAAATCCCTCATTCATTTTCCAAACTGCTGCATCCCAACTGGGGTCGGGGCAAGGCGGACCAGTTCTGGGCAGGCGCCAACATACTGCAAGCACACACACCTGGCCACATGACCACACCAGGGCCAATTTAGAGGCATCAATGAACCTATAACGCATGCTCTTGATCAGGGAGAAACCGAGCACTCCGAGGAAACCCACGCGGGGGAGGGCATGCAACCCACACACAGAGAGGTCTTGACGGGTCAGTCCCCTGGGCTCAACCCCAGGACCTTCTCATGGAGGGCGGCAGCGCTTAACCACCGCGCCACCGCAGCCCCTTCAGAAAAAATTATTATCACAAATATTACTTTAATTTCGTGAATATCGCGAAGCCTGAAAATACCTAAACATCTTTACTTTCAGTCACTTCTGGCGCTTGACCCAAATCCATGAAGGAGCAGTGGGCAGCTTTTTTGGGGGGTTAGGGTCAGCGCTTGGCAAGGAGAGGTGCTTCATTCAAACCTGGCGTCTGAGCGAAAATCTCATGGTTCGATTCGATTCGATTCCGATTTGCATTCTTGAGCTCACACATTTTCGACGGCATTAAAACCCAGCATTTTTACCAGATAAACCAGCACAAAACCAGGTGTTTCACAGCCAGCCGCGTAAGAATATAGGCGAGTTATAGCAGCTGGCAGCTTTCAGCTGCACAGGGTTGATCGCCAAGACAGAGACGCAAGAGATTTGCTTATGGCGTTCCAATTGAATTTGCTAAGAACGTAACTATATCGTGATATGCATCGTTATCGATTTTTCGCTTCAGATTATAAAAACAGTAAAACCAGTTTTGAGACTTCATTATATCCATGTAGATGACCCAAGAGAATATAATGCTACTTTTACTTAATAAAACGTTGGATACAACCGTAATATTTAAAAAGCAGCAATATCTTCACACACCCAATCCCTCGGCGATCTTCCTCATCCTCATCAATATCGCTGCCGCTTTCACGCCTTCAAAGTAACAGCTTTGGTCAAAAGAGAGAGACAGCAATGAGGGACGCATTCTCGCTAACGATTCTGCCTGTAAAGCCGCTTTGCTTTCCATGTTGTGGTGGCGACTGAACGACCTTTCTCCTCCGCCTCCTCCACTGCTAATGCTGCTTTTGAAATGATGATGATGATGATGATGATAGTGGGCCGGCTATCATCTAGGTAATACGCATTAATCAGGGCCGCAGAGATGAAAAAGAAATTAAAAAAAAAAAAAGATATATGAAGGGGGCATATCATTACTGGAATGTCATCTCTCGCCCTTTTCCTCCTCCTTTCAGTCTCCTCTCTCTCAAGTGAAATCAGCCTGCACATACAAATAGCTCCCAGCCACAGAGACATTTCCAACCACCCCGGCCCCAGGTGACGGCCTCCTGCTTTGTTGCTATGCTTTTCCACGTCCGAGATTAAAGCGCCTGCTCCTGGTCGAAATGTGTCACAGCGCTGCGGCGAAACAGGAACGGATGAAAACGCAATGTTTAAGTGACGCTGCGACACAAAGCCGAAAAGGTTTCACCCGCCGCATCTTCTGGGAACCAAGAGGCAAATCGCCTACCTGCGTGTGCTTTTGGCGGGCGGATTGGACTCGATTTATCGGGGCCGATATCGTGACATTTTACCGATGATCTGTATCGGTGTTTATTTGACCGCCACCGATATTACGCATTCCAAGGTGGCGCCTTGCGTTTCCACCGCCGCCTTTTCTTCAGCCATGGTTTCGACTCGCTGCTTTATTTAACATCCTCGGCCTCGACAGTTCCTGACATTATACGTCACACCCAGCAGTAGCCAATCAACGCTTGAGCCTTGTTCTCACTATTGACACGGAAGCAAGAGCGTGAAGCTCCGAGAAGGAGAAAAGGAGAGGTTCAGCTGAGCTTAGAACGCACCTTTTCAAAAACGGGATCGCTGGGCCAGGGCACGTTGGCCATGCAATTTTTAGCATAATCGCGAGAACAGACCCAGCTTTAACAAAGTACACGTTTTCATTTCGATTTATTCAAGATTCAAGCATGAAGCCAGAAGCGGAGCTGGCTCACGTTTAAGTCAGCTCAGTGAAAGGCTTGAGCGTAATGTTCGTTCAGTTTTTTTTGCCAAAAGCTATATTGAAAGGTTGAAAATGAAAGCGATCGATCATCTGGTATGAACCATCTCTAAGAGACCAGGAAGCCTGAGCAAACGAAAGCGTAGACGCTGCCTCCATTCATCAAACAAATACAGATATTTTGAAAGGGAACGCAAGGGAATTTTTTGTCGTTGAACACAGCACAGCAGGGCACATAGTACATCACAATAAAATGTGACCGCCGACCAATCGGAGACGGAGCAGTGCGCAGCTGACATGGCCAGCACCCGGGGAGCAGTGCTTGGGGACGGTGCCTTGCTCACGTCTATCTCAGTGGTACTTAACGGGTGCGGGATTTGATCGGTGGGAAATGCCCCACTGCTCAATCTTTTTCCCTAATCTTATGTGCATTGTTGTGGTTCCGGAGGAAGGACGGAAAGCGGGAGACGTCTCTCCCATTAGAACCCCGTTCGCCTTGTGCAGGTCAATCGTGGTCGGTCAGATTTCGCCCTGGTGGAGCGGCTTAGGTGCTCAGATTCCATGGAGCTCCACGCTAAGCCGATGCAACTGGCCATCTTCAGTCCTCAAGGCTGCCTTCCGCCCACCAGCCTCATGCGCCAAGGCTTAAAGCTTCCTGTAGCCTCAGCTGCCTCACTCATGCCAAGACGAAAACATACCAATGTAATCGCTACACGCCTGGTGATTACACACACACACGAAATGTGATTGGTTTAAAGGCTCACTTGTTTCATACATGCAAAGCCCCTGCTGGCCCATGCATTCCTATTTTGTGTGTATGTGTGTGTGTGTGTGTTCTCTATTTAGGCCTCTGTGGGAGTGTGTGTGGAATGCTTGTGTAAAAGGACTACATTTAAAGCTGGTAGTTTATGCGGTTTGTCTATAAAGATGTGGATGTGTGTGTGTGTGTGTGCTCATATTTAGATCTGGATGTGTGAAAAGTATGTGAAGACTGTAGGCGGGGGTTCGATTATACTAAGATGTGTGTCGGTGTGTGAGTGTGTGTGAACGCGAGACCACCAGCAGCATGGCTTCTCTCAATGCACAAACATTTGTGGATGAACCCCCTGTGTGTGTGTGTGTGTGTGTGTGTGTGAACGAGCCATGACTGCACTTTGCAGCATGGCCTGGCCTGGTGGCGCATATACTGAGACCGTGTGTGTGTGTCTGTGTGTGTTTATATTTATTTAGGCCCACCTTCAGCATGGGCCTGTGTGTGTATGTATATGTACTGACGCCCCTTTTAGCCCACCTGCATGTAGCTTCCTCTCTCTGGTTGTGTGTGTGTATATATAGGGGCCCTTAGCCCACCTGCAGCATGGCTCCCTCTCTGGGTGTGTGTGTGTGTGGAGTGTGTGTGTGTATACATAGGGGCCCCTGTAAGCCCACCTGGCAGCGTGGCTCCTCTCTGGGTGTGTGTGTGTGTACATAGGGGGCCCCCTAGCTCCACCTGGCAGCATGGCTCCTCTCTCTGGGTGTGTGTGAGTGTGTGTGTATATATAGGAGTCTCTGTGTGTTTTGTTCTGCAGCAAAGTGGCTCCTCTCTGGAGAGGTGTGTGTGAGAGTGTGTGTGTGTATATAGGGGCCCCTGTGGTCGGCACCTGCAGCATGGCTCCCTCTCTCTGGGTGTGTGTGTGAGTGTGTGTATATAGGGGCTCCTGTAAGCTCACACCTGCAGCGTGGGTTCTCTCTCTGGGTGTGTGTGTGTGTGAGTGTGGTATATATAGGGAGCCCCTGTGTTCACTCCAGCGTGGCTCCTCTCTCTCTGAGTGTGTGTGAGAGTGTGTGTGTGTGTATACATAGGGCCCCTGTAAGCCCACCTGCACAAGTGGGGCTCCTCTCTCTCTCTGGGTGTGTGTGTGTGTGTGTGTGTGTGTGGGGGAGTGTGTGTACACATAGGGGCCCCTGTAAGCCCACCTGCAGCGTGGCCTCTCTCTCTGAGTGTGTGAGAGTGTGTGTGTGTACACATAGGGGCCCCCTGTAAGCCCAAATCTGCAGCGTGGCCCTCTCTCTGGGTGTGTGTGTGTGTGTGAGTGTGTACACATAGTCCTCCCCTGTAAGCCCACCTGCAGCGTGGCTCCTCTCTCTCTGGGTGTGTGTGTGTGTGACAGCTGCAGCTGCTGTGGATTTGGCTGCTTCTGTCTCAGCATCTCCCTCTCCAGCCTCTTTCTCTGCAGCCAGGCTCTGACTTTTTCCTTCAGCTCTTCACCAGCTGTTGCTGCACTCCACCAAGACACCGGCCGCCACACACCAAACAGCATGCAACATGCGACGCCACGCCACAACACGGCAAACACGGCACGAGGGAGTACACGCCAAACACACAACACAGCACAGAAAAATAACAAATAATAATACAGATGAATAAAGAATTCAAAATAAAGCTTTTCGTTTGGGGCCTTTTCGCCTATCTTCGCTGGTTCTGACCTGGAACTTACAGGGCACTGTAGATTATTTGTGTAATATTCAAATTGACCAATTTTAAATTTCTATATCAAAAGTAATCGCCTGTCTGTGTTTTAAAGTTTGCGCGCGGTTACACTCCCGCTCGAAGCAGCGCAACGCTATGCGGACAATACGCCAACTGCACGCCAGAAGTCGGGCCAGGAGCCGCTTAACGCCAGAATCAAGAGACACCAACCGAACGCCTGTGTACGGGGAAAGAGCAGGAGGAGCTGTGTCCTACTCAGCACGAGCCGGGCAAGTAGGAGCAGACAGACACTAATGAGACTGAAAGGCAAAGGGCAGGACGGGACGGCTTTTTTACGGGTCGGAGTTCGGCAATTTATCTTACGCCGAGGAATAATCAGACCGAGAGGGTCGACAAACAGCGGCCGTGCTTAAAGTCTGAAGAGTCTTCAGAGATAAGCGTCAACAGCGCCTATCTATATAAACATTTTGGAACTTTGGCAGGGAAATTTCCTGTCTCCAGAAAATCTTTCTTTTGCTGTGACTTAAAAAAAAAAAAAAAAAAAGGGATGAAAAGGAATGTGCATGAATTATGCAAAAAAAAAAAAACAACCTCTCAGTTAAACTTGAAGCAGCTCGGCTTTCTTTCTCTCATTAACTGCCTAAACGTGAATTTAAAACCCGTCCCCAAGCTGAGACTGGGTTTCCACTACATGATCCTTAAGAGTTTGAACAAAATGAATCAAACCAAATCGAATCACGATTCTTTCTCGTCGATTCACGCATTCCGAAAAATCAACTGATATTTTTCAATCTAACTTAGTTTTAAATTAGTTTTTCCCGACACACGAGATCAGCTGGTCAATTCTATTGGATGGCGCAATGTCGTGAATCTGCCCAGACAGGTCTCTTCACAGGAGCATGAGGGAAACGCAGTAAGTATTCATCTATGTATTGAATCGTGAATCATTTATGAATCGATTTTGAATCGAATCATGAGCCCAAGAATCGGAATCAGTGCGAATCAGACTCACAAAAATGAGCTTTGCTTTTTTTCTGACTGGTCTAAAGAGGTTTTGGTTCCAGTTAGAGTTTTCATCTACGCAGTTGTGAGTTTGGCAATAATCCCACTCCCCTAACTCCAGTCGGGAATTTCAACGCTTCAATAAACTATGAATTCACTCACGTGGTTCTTATAGTTTGCTTTACATCATTTGCAAAAGAGGACCAGTCGCATTTCAACTGACAAATGGGGACTAATTATATAGACTTCACTCTAAGCCTAGGGTTAGAGTCCATGTTTCATTTGTTCATTAGTTTTTCGAATTAAAAGCAAATAAAAAAATGTTAAATATTGGTTTAAATAAAATGAAAAAACAAATTAAAACTGAAACGTGAAAACGCGGCGTTAATCTAAGATTTAGATTTGTGCCATTTTGCTTTTGCGTTGACCCGGAATTGACCGTCACAAATAGGTAAAAAAAAAAACCATTCTTTTACCGCTATGAGAATGAATAGCTTCGCTTTTGTTCCTGCCAGTAAGTGCATCCTTTGGCTTCATATCTGAGATGCTGTTCAGGGCTTCAGGTTTTCAAATTTCCTCCACATGTAACGGTCACTTTCGGGTCATATCACTTGAGTTTGATTAAAAACAAAAAATGGAAAATCTATTTTTATGGTTTTTTTCGTGTTGATTTTGGCCAAAAAAAAAAAACGCTTTAGGTTTTGGTTGTAATTTTAAAAACGCTTAGTGTTCCCACGCAGTTAAGATTAACCCTTGGTCTAGACCCAATGTCCTGGTTATATCACTAGTTTTAAGCCCATTCCATAGCTAATAACCACCAGATACTATAAAAATAAAAACTGGTTGAGAAATGATCAACAGAAAACTAGAGGTCATTTAACGGTCAGAGTTCATGACCCCTGCACAATCCTTACCTGGGTCTGGCTGCCCCCTCTCTCTCTCAGCCTTCCTCCTGGACTTTTCTTCACCAATGAGGTCTTCTCCTTAGGAGTGCTTGTGGTCGGAGGTTTCGGAGGACTGAGTTCCCGGTCTTCGCTCAGATCTGGCAGAGAGAAAAATAACATGGTGGTAAAAATGTATCGCTTAAAATACAGTTCAGTAATTTTAGACGGGTCCCCTAATTCCCAAGTGTACTAAAACTATCAGGATAATTTGCTTGATACAGTATCTCTGTATTTTTATATCTTTAACATTTGACGGACAATAAATTAGTTTGTTATTGGTTGTTTACACTTTATGCACTGGTTTTGTCTTTATCAAATCTGAAAGTGACTTTCTATAGATTTTTCTACAGTTTTTCCTGAATAATTTTAGAATTAGAGACGTGACTGTGAAAAAGACGCATGTGGAAACGACGTAATCCGAGGTTGGTCCAATTTTAGTTTCCGAAATTCTCCGATGGCATAACGTTATGCTATTTAAGATTAATATTGGTGAATGAGGCCTGCTGATATCCAATGTTGCAGCACGGTTCTCCTTTCCCTTTCTTTTCTCAGAAGCGTCCACGCCTGGCTAACCCATTTACAGCCGCCGCAAAGCTTAAGGCGAGGGAATTCCGTTTAGAGCAAAAGAGTGACTTACTTTTTCCGCCGCCGATCTCCGCCTCACTTTCCTGCAGAAAGTGTAGACAATTAGCGTCAGGAAAGCGTGTCGATCCGGCCTTCTGGTGATAAATGTTATCGCCGCCGCCGCCTTGACGCTTTTTAGCGGAACGCGCGCCGGTGCCCATTTACGCCGCTGCCCTTCGCTCGACACCTCACGTTTCAGGAAGTTTAACGGAGGATTTGACCTTCATTTAGCATGTTTCGCCATTGGGCTTAATTTGCTCTCCGGCCCAAATGACATTTGCATTGAAGCCTTTTATTTTACAATTCCAAGAAGGAGCGCGATGATTTTTTTTTTCTTCTCTCGGATCAAACGAACTGCCACGGTCACTTTGGAAACCAGCCTGGCGCTGCAGAAAGAGAAAACGTTCGAGAGCTGTCGATTACGGATCTTCGCCTCCTGCGTTAGGATGGCCATTTTCAAGAGGTTTGAACAAAATCTCTTCTGCAGTATCAGTGTAAACTCGGTCTTTGTTTATTAATTAAATCAGAATTCTGGAAGCTAAAATTGAAACGTGACATTAACCTTTTGAGAGATTTTTGGCTATTCTTCTATCCCCATTCTTTTATTGGCGTATCGCACTGTCTTCATCATGACGCCAGGACGTCCGTGTTCAATACTGTTTTAGTAAAGAGCGACTCATTAGGCCCCGCTTCACACGGACGCCTGCTGAACCGCTCAGAAGCGCCAGGTGAGCGCCACTGAACGCTGACCGCTTGCCTACTGAGCAAATCAAAGAGTCCACATGGGCTATCGCCGCGCCGCTCGGTGGCGCCAAATAAACGCGGCATGCAATGCAATGCCAATCGAACGCAGCTACAAAACGCAGCTACAAAACGCAGCAAAACGCCAGAGTATGCCTAGAGGGCGTTCATTTCAACGCCCTCAGTGGACAAGGCCTGGCAGTATGTCTGTGGTTGATGTGGAAAATACTGCAAATGGCGGCAAGATAGCACTTTTAATGTCCGACACCATACGATATTGTAAATTTGATATGATATAGTGTCTCCGAAATATTTTTAAACCAAAATTTGGCTCTAAATGTCTGAATACATGACAGATTATTCTGTTATGCTTATGAAATGCTTCCAACTAAAAACAATGTACTAATTACATACCCATATGTATATGCTAAATGATTTATTATTAAAATAACATCTCAAAAAATGATTTGTTTAACACAGTTGTGTAATTTTCGGACAGTCCCTAATGCTGCGCAAATTCAAAACCATCAGGAAACACAGAGATTGTCAGCGAGAGCTGCTGTTGTTGAGGAAATGAAACAGTATAATCACGTGATTTGATTTTGGGGTTGTAGTGTGTCGCGCTACACGTTCTCCGCATTGTCATAGCAATATGTGGTGGAATTGGAGCGACTGTCAACAATAAACCGACTTTTACCAAGAGTAATACTTCCTATGAACCAAGTGAGCTTTGCCACAAATTTACAGATCGCTCCAGAGAGATCGGCCTAAAGTATCCAGCTACCTGATCTCATGAGTCGTTATCGATCGATATCGCATCCGTATCGATCGGTGCTATCTCTAGAAAATCGCATGGCAAACCTGATTTTCATCTAATTCATTAATTGTCTATTGTGTATTGTTTTTTACTTTGTTGCCTTAATTTTATAAGAAATATTTTATTTTCATTTTCTAATGTATATAACGTTGCATGCTGGCACATTCCATATGTTATTATAAGGAAAATGCTGTGTAAATGTAATAATAATAATAAATATAACCGCAAGCAGTGATTACGGGGGCCATGCAGTTTGCAGCTTTATCAGTTTTGACTTAATCGAAGTGGATAGACGCTGAAAAAATGACACTGCTTATCCTTTATCTAGGGTGCTACGGTTCAAAACGATAGGGCAAAACACAAAATAGCTTATTATAGCGCCACCAACTGGCAGAGTGGTGCAATTTTTGCCTGAGTAGAGGGTGTGGTCCCGGACCTACCTGCCAAATTTCAAAGCTGTAGCCCACCCAGAGCCGGATTTCTATGACACTCGTGTGTGGTGTTGCAGTCCTATGCTGCTTCTAATTAAGCATTTATTCGCATATTACAGAAAAATGAAGACCTAAATTAAAAATGTGCTCGATAATAATTAAAGAAGAGTGTCTAGGGATTCAAATGATACCAGTTGCAATGCAGATTGGATAAAAATCCAGGGTCTAGTTTGCAAGAGATGGTTCAAGCTGCAGAATCACCTCACGGGTCACAAGCTGCAGAATACCTATAAATAGATTCCATAACACCCTCGAAAAGTTGGGAGTTTAGGAGTTTAACGTAAAGGGCAGTGCTTTACTCAAACGTTGAGATTAACACCCTGTTAAAAGAGCTAACCCCTAGAATTATGGAACGACTCTGCGGAACTTGGAACTCGGACTTGTCGTACCTGGGGAAGACATGCTTCGGCGAGAGGGTGAACCAGTACGTGGCAGCGACGGTGGTCTCTGTGGAGAAAGAAAAGAGGAGATTCGAGGGCGCAAAGCAACTGGTGGAAAGAAGCACTGGAAAATGGACGGGAGGCGGACGTTCTTAAATGGAACTTTTGTAAGCCCCCCCCTCGCGATTTTGTCATTTGGTCTAACTGGCCCCCGATTCGCCCGAATGAGCGACGCCGGTGTCGTCGTGTAAAACGGAGACGAAGCGAGGCTCTTTCATTATCGGCCTTCAGCGTTCTCGTATGAATGAGTGTGTGCTTTGGGTGCTGAAGCACGGAGTAATGAGTCTTGGCAGCTGGCGATACGACATCTGGGAGGGGGTGTGTGTGTGTGTGTGTGTGTGTGTGTGGAGAGCTAATGGCCTGCTTGGTAAGGCGGAGCGACCGTCAGAGCCACTAGTCATATAGTCTCTTAGCAAACCTGACAGGGATATTAATAACCTCTGTTCATCATCAAGAGCTGGACGATATGACCTCAAAACTAAAGATGGACGATAATATCGACGTCGGTCGACAACTGCTCTTTTAAACAGTCCCTCCAGTTTTTCGCGATTTTGCAATCGCGTCAAATCCCGTGAAATCAGCAATTTAACGCGTATTTTCGCGATGCCACATATTTTCCAACCTGTCGCGTAATTTTCGCCAAAAAATCCCTTCATGTAAAATCACAACTGTTCTACAACTCCTGCTGGTGGCAGTATTTCCCGTGCACGATCAACTACTCTGCTGACGCGCACCATTTCAATTAATGATGGCCAGCAAAAAGGGGAGAGACAAGTCCCATTTACCATCTTTTAGCACTGCAACGGACTGAGCAAGTTCTTCACGAGAGTGGGGGCAAACAGTTTTGCACTCCCTGCAATAAAGTTCTTGACCATCGAAGGAAATCCACAGTAAATCAGTATCTACAAGGACACAAACATCAGAAGGCAGCCGAAAATTTGAATAGGAGAAGGCAGATTACGATGACTGAAGTTGAAACGAGCTCGACCGCGGCAGCAGCCGAACGGAACAAGGTAAGAAGCGGTCATATTAGTGAACGCAGGCTATTTTCCAAGATAGCAAGTTTGTTCAGGTTGGAGAGCTAACTAACGCTAGCTCACCAAATAGAATGAGATAACGTTTGCATTTGGTATGCTAATGCAAACATTTGTAATATCACTTAATTTCAATGTAATATTGTATATTTTATTGATCTTATTAGTAAAGTCATAAAGAAGTGATTAGACACACCGCAGAACGACTAAATGGGGTAAATTGTTTTGTTTCCACTATGATTTACTTTAAATTAAACAGTAAATGTCGGTGTAATTGATGTAAATTAGCAAGTTATTTTCAGCTTGATATGTAATTACATCAAGACCAAAGAACAGAAATTAATAAAAGAAAATGTTCATGCATTTAATCTGTCTGCC
>JAVGVS010002310.1:0-12037 GCA_032718565.1 Distichodus sexfasciatus
ACAAACCTGATGTCGTCTTCATGAAGAGAGACAAAAGTGTGACAATGAAGAAGTTCATCACTGAAAGACACTTTGAATACATTTTCTTCTTACTTCTTACTTTTTGTATCTGCTGTAACTGTGACTTTTACAAACAAAAGAATATATGTTTCAGTTTTAGTAAAAATAGAATTAAACAAACTCACATTATATCAACAATAGTATTATTTTTCAGAAAGTCTAAGTCAAAGTCAACTTTATTGTTATCTCTGTTACTGTATGTTAGGAGCCGGTCTGCGCCTTAACTGAGCAGACGGGAGGTGGAGCTATGTCTAGTTTATGTTTAGTTTAGTTTTCTTGTTTGTGTTGTCTTGGCCCCGCTTCCCGTGTTTGTGTTATGGGTTTATTGGTCGGTTCACCCTCACACTCACCACGCTCTGTGTGCTCCGTTGAAGAAGCCAGCCAACGCCGACCGGGGCTAACCGCTACGCTACCGCCGGGCTAGCCGCTAAACCAGCGTTTCCCAATCCCGGTCCTCGCGCCCCACCGCTCTGCACAGATTCGACTTTCCCAACCAACAGCACAGCTGATGCTACTAATCAGCTAATTAGCAACGTAGGACCAGCGCGCGACAGTGCAGGAAATAGGGAAAATGTGCAGAGCGGTGGGGCGCGAGGACCGGGATTGGGAAACGCTGCGCTAAGCTATGTCCAGGCTAACCGCTAGCGACACAGAAGCTAACCACACCGCTCACGAAAGGCCAACGGGATGCTTTGCTTCTCGCTCGGAGTATCAGAAATTTAAGGACCCTGTCAAGTTCTCCGAGTGTGGACGGTAACTCAGGAACGCCTCGGTTTTGGCTCGGCTGTGCTGTTTTGGGTTTTTTTTGTCTCTTGCCGTGTGTCTTTGGACTATGTTTTCTACAATAAATCAGCTCAATATTAATTCCTGCATTTACGTCCGACTTTCCCTGTGCGAGTGGAAACGTGACACTGTACAAGTATACAGAGAGACGAGACCACGTAGCTTCAGCTTTAACAGCACACAGAATCAATAAGGCACATAAAACAAGCAATATATAAATAAACACTTTAAACTAGAAGAATAAAGAATGTAAACTTTAAACCTTGAGCGTTCTTGATTTCTGCTTGCTCTGCAGTAGCTACAACTAGCAATGGCCTAAACGTACATAATATTAATAAAATATACATTTCAGTTTGACAGGGCATTAGAAATCTGTCAGAATATCCTTCAAAGTGGTGTGCTGCCTTGGCTTGAAGGTCTATCCATCTTCATTAAGAAGTTTTGGCAGCATCTTCATCCTCAGCATGAAAATACCAACTGATCTTTATCATTTTCTTGAACAACACAGATCAGTCCGATCACTATTATTCACAATAGCTGAAGGAAAAAGAATCTTGAACATTAATGTAAATACTGTATATAAAAACATAATGAGTGTCTATAATTTGGTTGTAGTGTCGGGCATCAGCCTTGATTCAGTAACTCTTAGTGTCAAACACCATGTTGCTTCAATCAATTTTTTATAACTGTAAAATTACTCACTCACCAAACACGCAAAATAAGAAATCATGATCGTAACATACCAGTGCATGTCATTGTAATGTCTCCCCTCGCCGTTTGTTAAGGCGGTCAGCAGGGGCCACTGTTCAGACAGTTTTTGTTTTGTTTTTTCTGCCTGAATATGTTGAGTGCTTTCTCGCGTGTTTTTAATTTTGTTTGGTCATTGGTTTGCTCGTTTTGTGTCGCATTTGGTTTTGGTTATTTATATTCTGCTTTTGATTTACTTTCCCATCGGTCCACCATTGCGTTTAGTCAGTGTGTAAGAGTATTGTGGTACTGTTCTAGAAAGAAAGATCTGTTTGTTTTGCTTTGGCCATCAAACCTTGTTTACTTTTCAATAAATTCCAGAGAGCAAGAGTTGTGATCGTGCCTTGTTTTTTGAAGCCATATACGCCGACGTGACAGTCATTTACAATACTGCAAATATACAATACTGTATCGGAAGTCATGTTACAACTTTCTCCACCAGCAAGTGTAGGATAAAGTATTCAAACACTGCGATGAACTTTATTTTAGGATTTAGAAAACCCCTGAACAATAATCAGTGTACATGGAACACAAGGAGGTTATTCCAGTACAGTTACTACTAACGGTTTTGCTTTGTAATAAAATACTGTGTCAATGTCTCCACGCTGTCATGTCTGTTGTAAAGATACACTCACCATTTTGTAGCTTGTCTAGAACTTCACTCAGATTACAGCATTTTATTTGGAGGACAAGGTACTTAAAACGTGAGGTGCAGAATTTCATAGTATTATAACGCTATAAAAAACATTAAGCTACAACGATATAGATGAAACCGCGGTAAAGATAGTTTGCAGTTTGCAATTCACCACTCTTTTGAGCGTATCTCTACAGTTCAGTGTGGTAGATGGTGAAACACGATGGCATGTTGTCTTTCGTGATTTGTGAATTCAGATGACGTCATTCCCCACCCCTAAATGTGCTGGTATTAAAAATTGTATTTTTTATCGTCAAATGCAAATAATAAAAAATCTTTACCATATAAACAGATCCAGCCAGGCTCACATTCATCAGTCTGATTTGTGAATTTTTTTCACAAATATATAGGCACACATATCACCACTGAATTAACTGTTTGGCCACTTATAGCAATATACAGTATATAGCAATATATGGGCTACATCACAAACCACTGGCCTAAACACTGAAAAACGTAACCCAGATGTGCCAAAGTAGGCTCAAATTGATCAGTCTGATTTGTGAATTTTTTCACAAATCTAAAATGTTCCGTCTGGCATAGATCACTGTGTCTATCAGGCCAGTGGTGGGGGAAAGCAGTGTTTTTACACATAAACCTTACCAACAATGAAAATACACTCATAAACCACGATATCCATGTTGGGTTTGACAAAACATGATTTGTGAAACCTTTCACAAATATATAGGCACACATATCACCACTGAATTGACTGTTTGGCCACTTACCATGGCAATATATATTTTACATCACAAACTGGTGGCCAAAACACCCAAAAAAGATGAAGATGAAGAACTTACCATGCACAGTTAAAAACGGTCTACCGCAACCTGTCCTCGTTTAAGTTTTGGTTTCGATTTTGTCAGATCATTTGGGTCTATTCTAATTTCCGTTACGGACGAATTAAGTTCCACCATGTGCGCCCCTGCAAAGTGTCATGTTTAACTTTCAACAACAAAATTATTTAATTGGTGGTGGACTAAAGCCACCAGAAGTGAACTATCTGACATCATGTCAATCTTGATGGATTTTCTCTTGCAGCAAGTACTGCTGTTAAAAACCTAGGTGTTACTGTAGGTTCTGATCTTTCATTTGACGTATATGCTTTTAGCTTGCTACTAATAAGATAACACTGGACTCTTGCTGGTGTTTGTCTGGCTTCAATGAGATGTTTTAATAGTATTTTAGATTTAACAACAGTGACAAACAGGGTCGAGATGCTATACTTACCTGGCTGTCACCAAAATATTTCAGAAAGAAAAATTGTTAACCCAGCCACACAGCAAGTTTTCTTTCTGATTAAAATATATCAACAGTCCTCCCTCTTCACATACAAGTACACACACATACAAGAGCTTCTCCAATATTCACACAAATGAAATGTGTTAATTCTGCTTTTACATGTTTATTTATAACATTTGTTACAATGAAATTCATGCTTTAACACATTTCTTACAACACATGGTTCATTACACAACTAATCAAAGTGCTGATTATTGAAGAGTGATGTTCTGCTCCTCCTTTTGCGTTCACACATCACATTAATCATGATACAATAATGTGTTCTTCATCCAGGGCTGCCCCCTATGACTTCTACAATCCACCAGATGTTGCTGCTTAATGACTGTAATACAACATTTCTGACACAGCTGCTGGGACGCTTCATGCACTTCAACACAATTCATTTGACCATCCCACGTAGGAGGGGACGTTCTCACAATCTTGCGCAACGTTCCCTAAAAGTTCTCTAAAGGTGACGAAAGTCCCGAACCTTTACATACATTACATTCAACAGTTCATTATACGACTGTTGTATATTAGACTGATCACATGCTGCCATCTAGAGCCATGTTATGAGACACCTGTTCAAGTTGGGGGCTCTCGTCCGGGTCTGGTGTGGAAAAATAAAGCAACACATTTGTACTGGCTTACTGCGTGGTCTGCGTTCTTAATGTTACCCGTGTCGTACAAGTAATGGAAAATACACACGATGATATAACAAAGCGGCGACGAGGGTGTGCGGTGTTCGCGCGTGTTTCGCTCTCGGTTCACGGGAGTAATAGGGAAAAGACAACAGGCCACGTGCACAAAAGAACTTCCGGCTAACTGCCGTGTGTTGAGTGTACCGTCGACTACTTCCGTTTCGTGGCATTGTTATTTTGATCGTGGAAGATAGCATATTTCACTCGTTATCTACAAGGACTCACGAAAATTGACGTGAACGACGTCCACAGGATTGTCGACCACTGTTCATCTGCACCCGGTTGCAAGCGTGAAAAAGGATTTAAACTGTACATATCAAGTTACATCCACAACTTTGAAGGTGAGTAGCAGCGATAGCTAACGTTACTTCAGCTGTTAGCAGCTAGCTCAGCTGTTAGACGTTAGACAGCACCTAAGGGTGTTACTAATATCAAATCGTGTCAGTGTTACGACATGCTTTATTAGTGTTATTAAAAACCTTGTTATATTGGTATGATTAGCAACTGGTTGTGTATTTTAATTTGGGTTTGTATTTCCCCTGTGTCCAAGAAAGATCCAGTGACAGGTGTAGTGTGTGTGTGTGAGGGTGTTATGTTATCCGTCAATGGACAGATCAAAACCACCTCACAGTGTATGCCGAGTGTAGGATTAGATAGCGTTCCCTTAAAAATTTGTTAGGCCTACTTTTCTCAATCAAATCAAGAAAACAGTAGTTTTGTTACTTGTAGTTTTGAAGTGATGAATTTTACTGATGTTTCTCAATTTGTTTCCAATAGGTGAGGTCCAATAGGTGACTGTTTGCTTCATGGCTGATGCTCCTCTTCCTCCTTCACCTTTTTTTAAACAAACAATACACTAATTCACACCATAATTTAGTTAGCCTTATATCTACTGACTTATTTTAATTAATAAATTATTTGTATGAATTTATCAACTTGGTCTCCCTTTGTATTTAATGTCCCTCAAGTGGGCCTGACTCATTGAATATTACTTTAAAATCTAGCAACACATTGGTGTGGGTTCACCTTTGCTGTGTACACTTTAAGTCAAGTGGTCAATGTTACAACCCTGTTTAGCTCATATTTTCTGATTAGTAACTTAATTGAACTTAAAACAACCCACTTGAAGGCCTTACATTATAATGAGAAATCAACAAGAACAAGACAGTTCTTAGGTCATTGTTTACTCATAATTCATTTTTATTACAGCAGATATTTATGAAAAAGAAAGAACTCATATATGGGCAGCAACTTAGTTGATCTGTTCAGTATTCTCTTCTCTGCCACAGACACCGATGCTTCTCTTGTCACACGGATGAACCTTGATGTTGCTGGCTCGATGAGCCTCCAGAATGCCATCAGGTGGTCATAAGAATGGAATCTTTCAAACAAAACACACAAAAATAATTGTTAGTCATGGGAGAGTAATTTAGTTACGCATGGTCAATCATCTTACTTTTTACTCGACTTACTACATTTGTTTTACATGAAGAAGGGATTCTCCAGAGTGAATCAACCCATAGTCATGGGCCCAGTTGTTCAAAAGTACTCCAAAGGGATTTTGGATAACTGATTGGATTAAATCTTTAAAACTGGTTGTTCAAAGGGAAAAGAGGGATTCTGAAATCAGATCACCTAATCCAATCTCAGTTTTAATCTGGATCAAACCTTAACTTTGTGTTGTTCAAAAGTTTGTGTTTGAATTGGGATAGATTTGATCACAAAAATCAGGATAATCCTGATCCCAACACAAAGGTGGATTCACTTGAAGGAAAATACTCTTGTAAGGTGGATTTTTAGTGGAGCAACATTCTACCATGTGTAGCCCATCTTTACTTTCACTAAAATACAGGGCTTGCGTGATTTCTCGTTCATTACCGTTAATATGGTACAAGACATCGGCTTTCTGCAATTCAAAATACCTTTGACATTATGACTTACCTGGTGTAAAATCGGATGTCCTCGTCCGATCCTGCAAAGCGCCTCAGTCCAAAACAACTCGACAGCTGGAGAGCCTGTATTTGTGGTTCCAGCTCCTTTACTTTCTCGCGAAGTGTATCCTTTTCCTCAGCCAACTGATCTGTGATCCTTGCTGGTGTACGAGTGAGACAGTAATCGTGATCTGGTGCCAGGGTAGGCACCTCCATCTCTTCCTCTGAGTCGATGTTATGGACAGGAGGAGGAGGGCTCTCCGCTCCCACACACTCGCCCTCGGTGCCGGTCTTTGAAAATTATTCCATGAAAAAAGAGCAGGAATGGCCCCTTTCTTCAACCTTCTCAATTTCCCCGGTTTGTTTATAAAATCGTTAAAATGCCTGCTGCAAACACGACTAGTCTTGTTTGGGGAGAACACTCGGCTCTCACCGACGCATCCTTGGGAAAGCTATAAAAGCTTATAATACTATTGTACCTCAACGAATTTGTACAAAGGGGTACACAACAATGGAGTGTGGTCTTTTTTACGCGTTGATATGCCAACCGCCTCTCTTTTACACGATATCCGCTCATTTTGAAACGTGTATTAACAATTTCTACTACAAACTGTCGTCTCCAGAAAATCTTAACAACAACAACAACAGCACAGCCTACCGGAAGTAGTCAACCCACTTTCTGTTTCTCTCTCACTCACTCCTCCTCCTATCACTCCTCCTCCTCTCTTTCCTCACATGATGTCACTTCAGCAAACACAGAATCAGGAAGTCACTCTCACTCAATTCAGAGAAAATGAAACTGATCTCAGAGTTCTGCTCTTTCACTCTTCAAAGTGCAGGAAAATGGCCACTGTTTCTCACGATGAGTTCATGTGTCCAGTGTGTCTGGAGCTACTGAAGGATCCAGTGACCGTTTCCTGTGGACACAGTTTCTGTAAGGTGTGTATTAACGGCTGCTGGGATCAGGAGGATCAGAGGCGAGTCTACAGCTGCCCCCAGTGCAGAGAGACTTTCACTATAAGACCTGTTCTATGCAGAAACAACATGCTGGCTGAAGTGATGGAGAAACTGAAGAAGACAGAAGTCCAAGCTGCTTCTGCTGCTCACTGTTATGCTGGAGCTGCAGATGTGGAGTGTGATTTCTGAACTGGAACAAAACTCAAAGCTGTCAAGTCCTGTCTGGTATGTCTGGCATCTTTCTGTGAAACTCATATCAAACCTCACTATAAGTCTCCTGCCTTTAAGAAACACCAGTTGGTTGAAGCCTCCACAAACCTGCAGGAGAAGATCTGCTCTCAACATGACAAAATGATGGAGATTTACTGTGGTACTGACCAAAGCTGCATCTGTTATTTGTGTACGATGGATGAACATAAAGGCCACGACACAGTCACAGCTGCAGCAGAGAGAGAAAAGAGACAGGTAAAAATACTGAAATTAAACTGTAATTTCTGAATAATATAATGGAGATGAATGTTATATGAGTATGAAGGTGATACATGGACGTCATGACTCAAGCAGAGTAATAAACTAGTCAGACGAGTCAGCACTCTTTCACCCAGTCAACACCCATCTAGCAGCCTGTTTCCAGCTTTACACAGCTCATAGTACACCTTAGACTCTGTACAACAAGATGAAGCGTTAACTCTTTAACTGTTGTAAGATGGAGCTGATCACTAGTTGAAGATTTCTGATCTTAAAAGAGCTCTTTCAAAACCTCTTTCAACTGCTCTGGAGTCTGTTAAAGTGTCCAGATATTTCACATTAAACATCAGGATGTAATGTATGTGTCTCCAGAGTGAGTTAAAGGAGCTTCAGACTGGATGTGAGCAGAGACTGCTGGAGAAACAGAAGAAGATGGAGGAGGTAAAACAGGCTGTAATCACTATTAAGGTGAGTAGTGAACAGAGAGCTGCTAGAGTGGATATTACACACTTCAGTCAGGACACACACACACACACTGACACAGGGTGGAGAGCAGGTGGTGAAGGTGGAGAGTAAGAGAGGGAATAATGGTGGAGGTGTAAATGGAGCTGGCTCTTGTCTCTGTGTCTCCTAACAGCGCTTTGCACAGGCAGCAGTGGAGGACAGTGAGAAGACCTTTACTGCGATGATTGGCCAGCTTGAGAAGAAGCGCTCTGAGGCCACAGAGCTGATCAGAGATCAGGAGAGGGCTGAACTGAATCGAGCTGAAGGAGTCCTGGAGCAACTGGAGCAGGAGATTGCTGATCTTAAGAGGAGAGACGCTGAGCTGCAGCAGCTTTCACACACAGAGGATCACATCCATTTCCTCCAGGTAACAATCACTGTCTGATCTCCAGAGGAGCCTGTTACTCACAAATCTCCTAAAATGCCTCTTACCAAAAGAGCATCAAGCCCACAAGAAACATTCCTGTCTGCAGCATCACACTGGTGTCTTTGCTCTGCTTTGGTGGGAGACGCTTCATTCCTCTTGTTCTCCTTCTTCTTCTTTCTCTCTATAGAGTTTCCAGTCTCTCTGTGTCTCTTCTGGATCTCAGCACTCCTCCAGCATCTCTGTCCATCAGCATCCCTCATTTGATGGAGTGGTCAGATCTCTCTCTGCTCTGAAAGAGAGACTAGAGCAGTTCTGCAGGGAGGAATTCAACAAACTCCCTGCACATGGTAAGAGAAGCTGTCCTGCTCTCCAACATCATGATGGAAATATTGACTCAGTGACAATCAGAAGAGATGCAGTTTAGAAACACACTGGTAGATGATTTTAGGGATGCACGGTGACGGAGGCGTGACCACGGGGGGGCTGGGGTGGGCACTGCCCCCCAAGAGACAAGCCGTGCCCACCCTGCAAAATGCTCTGTCTGTGCAATGAAAACTCTGGAGAAAAAAAATATTTGATTTTCAAAACTGAGCTTTCCAATTGGCCCGTCCAATTGACGTATCCATCAGTGCCTCCTCCACTAGACAGCACCGTGCTGCTCACAGTTCACTTTGCCACACATTTTGCAGCATGTTTTGAACCTGTTGACCACATTCTTTTATAAAAACAGCGTATACATTCCATTCCTCTTTTATTTTCTGGTTGGTAACACCAAAAGCTATGCATAGGTGGCTTATTAAAAAGCAGACATCTTCAACCTCTGTCGCTCCACAAGCTGCTGGCTCCATGGTTGAGCACAGCACCGCTGCTACCAACACGGAGCACAGCGCACCCACGTCAGGAACTGAAACTCCAAAATATGTAGATTAGCCTACACAATCCTCCAGCTCTGCACCCGTGTCGAGTACTCTAAACCTCTGCCTTCAACAAAATATACAGGCTGGTCTGCCTGACCTAAACATGGATAGCCCATCCCAGCCCATTTTAATTAATTATCCCAAGCGCGCCTTCAGAAAGACACTCAGATGTTTTAGTCCAAGCTGGTATCAGTCCCGACCCAACGATGCTGCATTCAAGAAAGAGAAATTTAGTCATTCTGGCACATGAGAAAAACATCACAGAAAATCTAGACATGAATGAATTTATTTCAGAATTTGCCAAGAGTAACCGCAGACTGGTCCTATGGATAATATCCAGGTTAAACACTGGAAACTGATATCCTAAAGCCTCCCTAATGACTACAGTGAGCCACATTTCTATTCTTGGTCTCATATGTTGTATACATTTGACTTTATTGATATTTACCTTATAGATGTCGTTCTATATTTGTTCACAAAAAAAATACGTTCCATTGCCCCTGTTAATTTTATTGAAACAATAGGTTATGATTTATACCACAATTTTTGCTTTTATATATTATATATATAAAACTAAGTTATTATAATTTACCCCCTACAGAAATGCGGGTGGATGAATGGATGGATATTAATGCCTCCCCAGACAAGCCAAATGCCCACCCACACATGATGTTCTGGTCACACCTCTGCACGGTGACATCAGAAACCGTATCAGAATCGTCTGATCATTGTTCTGCGTTCAAATCATCAGTGTCAGACTGATATTGAGATTTGTCCTATATTTCCAGCTTATATCTGATGCTGCATTTAATGTACGTGGGAAAGGTAGCGCTTGTGTCAGACATGTCCAGAGTTTCTTGTGTTTATGAGCTGGACTCTGGCTTCACTCGTGCTGGACTTGCTCATGGTCAACATCAGATATTAGCATGGCTCCCATATCCTCATGTCCTGCATCACTATTTGTTACGATGATATTTATTAGTAGTAAGATTGATCTTCTGTGTCTCCACAGCTGCAACAGCTCAAATCATTTCACCAGAACAGTCAACCTGCAGAGAAGACTTTCTACCATGTATGTAACACACACACACACACACCCTTGTACTTATATAGTAGTGAGGACCATCATTGACTTCTATATTACTGTATGTAAATAATACTACACCTAACCCTAAGCATAACCCTAACCATAACCTCAGTAACCAAAAGCTAATCTTTCTACACTTTTACCCAGTTAGCAAAATTCTGTTGGGCCAGATCTGGCCCACACAATCCATCTTCCTCTGGCCCAGATACCGCAAAGAATGACGGCCCAGTGCCGGCCCAGACATAGTTTAGCCTGAATTGAGCCACAGCAGGCTCAGTGCCGACTCAGACATGGTTTAGCCTGAATTGGGCCATAGCAGGCCCAGTGCCGGCCCAGACATGGTTCTTCCTGATGTGAGCCATAACAGGCCCATTGATGCACCACACATGAGTTTTCCTGATTTGGGCCATAGCCCAGTGACTGCCCAGATATGGTTCTTAATTGTCTGGGTCATAAGAGGTCCAATGATGACACAAATGGCTACACAGTTAATATCAGTACAGTTTCTTTTTTCTTTTACTGTAAACAATATTGAAATGCTTCACAACAAATTATTGATTTACAATTAAATTTTGCTAGATAAAATTACATTTTTGTAATGAATCACATGGAATGCTTCACTCTGTAATTTTAACAAACTAATAAGGCATTTGAACACATACACAAAATATTTAAGAACATGGTTCTGTAAAACAGCTTAATAAAATGTGAAAGTTGGGGCCAACTTAACTATTATGAAAACACAAAAAAGTCCAAATACAATACAAGTAAATCAACTTCACATAATTCACATCCACATAAATCCACATAAGTGTCATTTGCCCGTTTGGCACGTTCCTTCCATCCTCCGTCCCTATCAGGTGCCACCTGAAGCCAACGCTGAAAATTTTTCTCCACCTCCTGGTCTGTGGCATTTCTTGTAAGACAGTCTTGTCTAACAGCAGCTAAGACACACAACACAAAAATATTAGTGCCACCTGCATCTAAGGCACACACATAAATCATGTCTTTAAGATCAAGACAGCATTTCTAAACAAACAATTCCAAAACACGTATATACATTACAACACAATACAGATACCCATGACAGAATATTGTTAACAAGTAAACAGTATTTGAACAGGGATGTTCATGTCATGTTCGTGTGTGTGTGTGTGTGTGTGTGAGTGCGTGCATATGTAAGTTTAGGAAAACCCCAAAATCAGTATCTCACAAAATTAAGATATTACATAAGACCAATAAAAAAATATTTTTAATATGGAAATGTCAGCCTTCTGAAAAATATGTTCATGTATATGTACTCATTACTGGGTCTGGCCTCTTTTTCCATGCATTACTTCAGTGTGGCTGTCACCCAATACAAGCCAGCACCAAGCAGCTGTGAGGGGGATGCCACACTCCCTGAGGAGCTGAACAAGTTCTACGCACGGTTTGATGCACTGAACAACACGCAGACGACGAAAGCAACGCCTCCCATCACCGACCAGACCATCTCTCTGCCTGCAGCTGACGTGAGGAGAACCTTCGCCAAGGTCAACCC